>PVKA01002178.1:55050-130308 GCA_004027165.1 Ctenomys sociabilis
GGGGGGGGGGGGGTGTTTGTTTGTGGCTCACACAGTTTGGGCTTTGGTTTCTGCTTCTGACTTCATGCCTGCTTATCTGGCCACTGTTTATCCAGCCAGTTTAAAAGAGGAACCACAGGGAAGGGTGAAGTAATACAGGAGAAAAAACAGAAACCCACTGTTGCCACTGCTGTGACTGGGTTCTGCATGCTGTCTACTTTCTCCTAGCTTCTTTGGGATTTCCCCTTTTACCCTTAAACTGCCCTTTGACTCTTCACCCTTTCTCCTCCTGCCAGGAGCCCTGCAGGCGTGTCCAGTAGACCAGAGTGCAGTCTGCTGTTCATTGCAGAGGTCTTGAAGCCATGTAGAAATCTATAGTAGTCTTGTCTGGGTACAGGCAAAAGGGCTACAGATGGTCCTGGGGAAACAGAACCTTCCCATTGCATTTCCCTGAAGGAAATATATTCTTCTTAGGATGAAATGGCTGGAATCATGTGCATACCATTTTACCCAAAACTTCATCTGTTCATTTAACATGTAAGGAAAAGAAGTGACAGAATAGATTGGGACCAATAGCAACAGTTTTCATTAGTATCACAGTTAATTAGTCAGTTCTGGCTGATAGAATGGAGGAAAGAATAAAGAATAGAACAGGGCATATCCTGCTGCTCTGTTGTTGGTACCATAGAGATGTAGTGACAGTCTTCTTAAAATGAAAACGGAGGCCAGGCCGAAGAAGACCAAAGCTGACCATGCTCCCTTGAGCTCAGCTTATAGACTTCAGACTGTGAGAAATGAACTTAGGATGCTGGAGCCTAAATAAATGCAAACACAGAACCAAACACAATTTCTTTTCCATCAACTGCTACCCTTGTTCCTCTTGGAGTCCTGGCCATTACAAAGTGAAATAGCCCATTTGTGGTTAATACTTGCATCAGAACGCAAGGTCAGGTCAGCTACCTTGTGTGCAGAGGAGCTGGGAATGCTGCACCTGCACCATCCTGGCAGCTGTTGAAGAGATGCTCCCGCAATCGTGGACTTACAAGGTTGCAGTGAGCCAAGTTCAACTTTATAGGAAAATACTTCCATCTAATGAGTTAATTTGCCTGAAAATGAACACCTTGAATCCTAAAGCAGTTTTATTTTAAGTTAAAAGGCTTTTTGGGGGGGGAGGGGAGCAAGGTTATAGCTTTCTTGTTATTTTTTAGTATGTGGTAAATAGCTACATTTATTGATGATCACAGGACAAGAGCAGAAACAGGGAGAAGGGTGCAAAAAAAAAAAAAAAAAAAAGGTAAAAGGGGAAGACAGGGTACAGCTCTTTTATCTGTTAGCTGATATGTCTCAGAACTAACCCAACTATCATTGGGTCTGCAATGAGCCAGTTGCTGGTTCCCTGAGTCTCAGTTCTTCCATTTATGACTTTTTTTTTTTTTTTTTTTTTTTTTTTTTTTTTTTTTTTTTTTTTTTTTTTTTTTTTTTTTTTTTTTTTTTTTTTTTTTTTTTGAGACAGGTTCCTGCTATGTAATTTCAGCCTGGCCTTGAACTCAATATGTAGCCCAGGCTGGCCTAGAACTTTGTGCAGTCCTCCTGCCTCAGCCTCCTCAGTGCTGGCATTATAGGCATGATGCAGCACCATACCCACTAGAAATGGTATTAAATGATAACTTTTTTCTGCCTCTCAGTCTTGGAGGAGTACATATAATCCATCTCATAAAGTACTTTCTAAATTGAGAAGCACTACAGAGAACTGTTGACAGCTATCATTCTCCTTGTTTTATTGTTATCTGTTAATTTATTTCTGAAACAGAGTCTCTGTGTAGTTCAGGCTGGCCTTGAATTTGTTATGTATCATTGACTGGCCTTGTACTTAGGCAGTCCTCCAGCCTCAGCCTCCTGAGCACTGATTACAGGTGTGTACCACCATGGTGGCTTCTCATTTTAAAACTCTTGTTCTTCTAGTCCTTTTAACAGTTGTGTGTTTTTTTGGGTTTTTTTGTCTGTTCCCTCACTTATCAACTGGAGAAAAGGGACTTGGGAGATGGCTCAGTGGAATAAGTGCTTCCCTGTCAAGGGCCTGTGTTCAAACCCCTGTTCTGCCAAAAAAGAAAGAAAGAGAGAGAGAGAGAGAGAGAGAGAGAGAGAGAGAGAGAGAGAAAGAAAGAGGCTTAGAGCCACTCCCCACCACCACATTTTTTTAAAAAATAGGAACCATCATTTGTCCTAGAGAGTTTAAGTGAGTTGTTCAGGACACAGAGCTGCTTAGTGAGAACACTGGCTGATGTTTGGTTCTACTCCCTTTTCCACCAGCACCTTGTGTAGAAATCACACATTCCTGCTTAACTGAATGATCTGTTTCTTGCCATTTTGGATGTTTATGACTTCCTTTTCCTTCTCTGCCCCACTTTGTCATTCTGTACTTTGGCTGATCTGACCCCCAGTGGAGCTTTTCCTCTGGTAGATGCTGGCCTGGCCTGGCCTGGCTTCCTTGCAGGAGGGACGTGCTTCCCCACAGCTGGCTTTCCTCTGCCATTGTGTGAGCCGCTCCCTGGGGCAGCCTCCCTTCTTCCTTCCTCCCTAAAGCTTCCCTTTCCCTGGTTTCCCCTCTTGCGCTTGACTGTGACTCTGCCCTTCTCCCTTGTTTTTTGAAGTCCAGGCCTTTCTGGTATGTCTTTGGATAGATGTTAGCAATTTAGTTGTTTAACTTAATTTCACTAAATTTTTCCACTTCCTCCTATCAAATTCTACAGCCACAATCATGGAGCCACGTTCTCATGCTCTCATGCCCACCTCCTTTCCACAACACCCTGTTGCACACGCACTTATCCTTTGCAGCTGCAAGTTGGTATCAGATAACTTACTGGGCTGAATCCACAGCTCGTCCTTGACTCTCAAGTCCAGTGGCACCGCTGCTACTGTGAAAGCAACTGATGGCCGTTAACCAGAATCTTCCCTTGCAGCACTTCAGTTCCTGCTATGTTTCCTAGTCCAGACTCTGAACTCTGGCCACCTGGAGGTGACGTTCTGCCCCCTATATTCACACTCTCCATAACTGGCCCAAAACTGGCTTTGTCTCCAAAGTGCTTGGGCAGAAGGCATGGCCCCTATGTGCCCACTGACATCACTGCAGTGTCCCCAAGCTTGGATTCTCATGGTCCTTATTCAGCATCACAGATCGCACTTCTTTACCAAATGCCCTTGGATCCTGGTGTTCACTGTGTCTTGTTTTGAGCATTTTTTCATTAGCAAGTATTGGAATGAATGCTCTCCACAGACATACTGGTGGAGGAGCCTGGGCTGTCCTGTGTAGGACAGTATCCGTAGGCATGTATGGGGGATACAAGGCATGCTTGTGGCAAATGCAGGGACAGATGTGAACAAGATAAAGATAAGGTGAAGTCACATAGAAAGATGATACTTGAGTGTAGGTATAAGTGAAGGGAGGGGTAAGCCTTGTTGATAGGTAGTGATGGACATTCCATGAAGAGAGAGTAAATTACAAATACAGAAACCCTAACCTTAAATATGCCTGGTGTGTAGAGAAAACAGGAAGCCACCAGGGGATGGGACTGGCGAGCCATGGGCTACAGAGAAGAGCAGTTTGTATAGGATTTTGCCATACAAACTCTGGCAGGGGCTCCAGGTTTTAGTGTGGGTGACAGGGGAAACCACTGAATAGTTTCTTTCAAAAGAGCTTTGTAGCTGGGTGCATTGGCACACACCTGTAATTGCAGCGCTCAGTAGGCTGAGGTAGGAAAACTGCCATAAGTTTGAGGCTAGCCTGGGCTACATAGTGAGTTTCAGGTCAGTCTGAACTACATAGTAAGACCCTGTCTAAAACTAAATAATAAAAATCGTAAAGCCCCAAAATTGTAAAAACTCCATAAGCCAGGCATAGTCACTTACACCTCCTAGACCCAGCTACTCAAAACCCACTATTTGGAGGGCAGCCTGGGCAACAGAGTAAGTCACCATTTCTTTCAGAAGGTCAGGGAGAAAGATCTCTGTGGTTGCTGTGTGAGTAGACGTGAGGATGAAGTACGGAAGCAGGAATAGCAGTAAGGGAACTCTTACCTTTGTCTGGGTACCAGGTGACAAAGGCTTTGCATAGGCACTGTAGACATGGGGAGAATTAATTGAATTCTGAATGTGTTTTGGATTCAGGGTCATGGGGTCTGCTGAATGGATCAGACCTCAGGCAGCAGGAGTCAAGGATTACTTCCAGCTCTTGGCTTGGGTGATTGGAGAGAAAGAATTATTGTTTTGTCTTGCCCTGACTCTTCTGCTTTTCTTCACTTGCCCCACTGCTCAGTTTCCATTTATAGCAGCCGCTGTAAATGCTGACACTTCCCAGCCATAGCCACAGGAAGCAGCTCTGCGTAACCCTTTTCCACATTCCTCAGCATGGCTGTGCCTGCAATGGCCCCTCCAGACCCCACAGCGCTGTCCTCATATGAGGTGCCCTCTTGGGTGAACTGCTCACTTACAGCAGCTGGGAAAGCAGTGCAAAAAAAAAAAGGCAGGTTCACAGAAACTTTGGAGAAGTTTCCAAAGTTAATGTGAAGCAAGCAAGCACAGATTTTCATACAAAGTTCGAAATAAATACCTTCATTCAGATGAGCTGTTCACAGTCAAACTGCTAGCTGGGCATAGTGGCACACACCAATAAATAATCCCAGCATTTGCAAGGCTGAGGCCTGAGTTACAGAGCATGGGCTACATAGTGAGTTATGGGTGGCTTGAGCCACACAGTCAGAACAACAAAACTAAAAGAATCAGGCTGGGCATGGTGACAGATACTTGTCATCCCAGCATTCTAGGAGGCTGGGATAGGAAGATAGAAAGTTTAAACCCAGCCTGGCCAGCTTAGCAACTTGGTGAGACCCTGTGGGAAAAAAAAGTGACCCTAGAGCCAAGCCCCAGTACTTAAAAAAAGAAGACCAGGAGTGGATAGAGTGACCATAAACTATCTAAAATAACTCACAGGACTGTAACATATGAAGCATCATGTGTTACCTTCCTAATGTAGTGAATACAGAAGGAGAAAATGAACTTAGTTTAGGGACTGAGGGTAACTTGGGAACACAGCAGAAATGGGTGACATTCTTGCTTCCTTGACACAGAACTTGGCATAAGAGTTACAGTTGAAATACCAACGATCAAATGCTACTGCTATTAAAATTAAAATATGACATCCAGAGCTTTTCAGCATAGGAAATGTTGCCTTTAGCTAAGGTGGGGAGGGATCGAAAAGTACAGGAAAATACTAGGTTAGTTGTGTATGAACCACTTTTAAAATACTAAAGCCCAAAAAGTCAAACCTGAGCTGAGGAACCCAGAAACCTGCAATCTCATTTGAATTCAAACAAGTTCAATTGTGAGCCAGTTTTGTGGTTTCTGTTGAGACAGGGTTTAATTGTGTAGCCAGCCCATGTTGGAAAACCCTCTTGCTTCAGCCTCCCAAGTACTGGGATATAGGTCTTTGCTGCCATACAGGGCAAGCCTAGGTTTTGAATAAGAAAACCTCAATAAAGCCAGGCATGGTGGTCCATGCCTATAATTCCAGCACTTTAGGAGACTGGGATCACAAGTTCAAGCTTATTGTGGGCAATTATTTTATTTATTTTATTTTATTTTATTTTCATTTATGTATTGGTCCAGGGTCTCGCTATGCAGCTTGGACTCATAGTGACCCTCCTGTTTTCAGACTCCTCAGCTCTGGGATTTACAGGCATGCACCACCGCATCAAATCTTGATACGCCTGGGGCTGGAGCTGGCACAGCATGTAGTACCAGGGATCAAACCCTGATCCTTGTGCCTGCCTAAGCAGTCACTTAGTCTGCTGAGCTATCTCGCTGGTCCTGTCCTGGGCAATTTAATGAGACCCTACCTCAAAATAAAAAATAAAATGGGTTGGGGATATAGTTCTGCATAAAGGCTCTGTGTTCAATCCCTTGTGTTATGAGCAACAGAGTTAGTTAGAGAAAATATTATAGGCAGTCAGATGGGGCTAGGCTCTCAAAGGAGCCAGTGCAGAAAATGAGATAACCTTCCAAATGTGGGGGAGAGAGGCACCTCCACTGGGGGACCCACCTCAAGACAAAAGATGAAACAAATAACACCCATATACTTCCCAAGGATATATGCCAGGGGTTGATATTCTAAATAGGTATCTACCATCTTGAGAAAGCAAGGAAGTGCTACTAACCAACCCCTCTATAGGAAGAGCCCTTTCTCTATTCCTGTCTGCTTGTTATATGGCTCGCTTCCCCATTTGATCCTGAATTAAGCAATTTTACCTGAGCAATTGTACTTGTAATCTTATTGGTTGACCATAGTTTTGTCCCACCTCATGCCTACCTTGTGATTTCCCAAAACATATAGGCTGAAACTGATGAAGGTTACCATACACTGGTGTGCAGCAGTGGGGCTGTGTGCTCTCGGGGAAGGAGCTGCTTCCAGGCTCTTGCTGGTTCCTGAGTGTGGTGGGGGTTGCACTCAGCTCTTCGCCAAGTGGGACTTTCTGACAGGGCTGCATGCTGCCAGTGTGTGTGCAAGCCACAGAGGCAGCAGAGTCTGCCAGCAAGATGGAGGTCCAGGCACAGAAGCACAGCTTGCCCCTGGGCTTTGTTCCTGTAGGTAGAACAAGTTGGTCACTCAGGGTTCTTGCTCTCTCGTGCCTCCTGCGCCCAGCAAGTGGGCCACTTTGTTTCACATATGCCCTTGCCATGGTGCTCCACTTTACCACAGGCCCTGAAGCAGTGGGACCAACATGTGGGGACTGAAATCACTGGAATCTCTTCATTACCTCGCTGAGGCAGACAGTTGATAAGCCAGCTAGAGCCAACTTCTTGGAAAGTTTTTCCAATAACAAAAATTCTGCCATAAGAACTGGAGCCTGAATTGAATGTCTGTCTGTCAGGCTGACAGTCTGCTGAGTTCATATGGAACATGTAAAATTTCACACCCTGTCACCCATATTCCCTCCATCATCATTGTCTTAACTGGAATGGGCATAAGACTCATAATCTCCTTGTCAGACAAAGTCATTATTCAATTAAAAGGGAAAAAGAAATCTAAATCTGTTTTGTAACAGCTGTCAGGCCCATAGGTGTTTCTGTGTTACAACCAGCTTCTCTCAATTTAACACCATACATATAGTCAGACAAATAACAGTACAGCTGACCCTTGGCACTAAGAAATGTATTTAGAAGCTGAGTGTAATGGCACATTCCGATAATCCCAGCTCTTGGGAGGCTGAGGCAAAAAGATCACTCAGAGTTCAGCCTCGACTATATAGTGGGACCCATCTTAAAAAACAAACAAAACACATGTATTTGGATGACATCAGGTTGTTTTCTAGTGACTAATCTGTGGGCTTGTAATGATCAAGCCTTCATTGGAAGCAACAGGAGACTTTGGAGCAAAGGCCTGCTGCACCCAGAGCCCTGACCTATCCACAGGCTTATGGCTTACAGCCTTCTGTGGTAGCAGTCTTTTTTTTTTTTCCAGTACTGGGGGTTGAGAGCCTTCACACTAAGCTGCATCTCCAAATCTTTTTAATAATTTTTTTTTTTATCTCAGGATCCTAATAAGTTGCTAACTTGCTCAGGCTGGGCTCAAACTTTCAACACGTCTGCCTCAGCCTCCCAGATTGCCAGGACTGCCAGTATTGCGACACAGTACTGGAATCTGCCCTTTGGTTGGTTGTTTTGCCTAAGACTGTGCAAGACCTGGAAATCTCGGCAGAAGAATCACACATGCTAGCCTAGTCGCTGGAGCGGCGGATCCTCTGGGTGAGGGAGGAATGCATTCTCGTTGCCTCTGACTCTTCCACAGAGGTTTAAGGAGCAGCCTTCACATCACGGGCTCCTGTTGCTTTTCACCTTTGGATGGATCCCAGATTCCGTGCTTTTGTGAGTGGAGGACCAGCTGAGCTGTCTAGTTCTCATGGACAGGGCTTTTTCCTTTCTGCCTGAATGCTGTGACTGAGTGGAGAGGAATCTGATGACTGGGTAAAGCTCCTACCCCAGGGGTGTGAGATGGGAAGGGAGGAGTCCCCTGCTCCTTATATCTGCCCCTTCTCCTCTTCAGCTTTTCTGCTAGCACCTTCCCAGACTCCTTCCCGGTAGCTCTCAAATACTCTTCTGATATGTTGTGGAAGATGAATCATCTGGAGTCCAAGTGACCACATGTTGCCCTGGGCAGCATAAACTTTTAACATTATTGTGACTTTTTCTTTTTAAGTGATATTTTTCATGACTCCATTTCATAGTGCTCTGTGTGGATGGCATAGGTGGTGGTCGGAAGCTGTGTAGGGGAGGCGGAAGTGCAGGGCTGACTGCCCCACCCTTGCCGCACAGCCCAGTGGAACCCTGAGTACCAGTGTAGTTAGCAAAACACAGCACTACAGATAGCAGTGTTGCAGCCACCTACTCAAAGAGTAAAATCAGATGAAATCTCCAAGGAGCATCAGGAGAAGTTACTAAAAATTGCAGCTACTTCCATCCAAACAAACAGTGAAGCCTTATTTTATAAGAATAAAGTCAAATAGTGCCCTAGTTTTATGTATTTTGTTTGTTTTTTGAGATAGGGTGTATATAGTTCAGACTGGCCTTGAAATCTCTAGATAGCCCAGGCTGGCTCAAACTCAACCTCCCCAGCACTGGGATTAGATATGCTACCATGCCCAGATAATTTTGTTTACATTGCCTTTTTTTTAATGTTATATAAAAATAAGCTTTGTTACCTGTGCACATTAACTAGATTATATACTTTCTTTAAAATTTAAGGGTTTTTTTGGAGGGGGGTTTGAGAGAGTTGTGTTTTTCTAGTTTAGGACAGTCTTGAACACTATGTAGCCCAGGATGGAGTCAAGCATGTGGTGATTCTCCCGACTCAGCCTTCAAGAGTGCTGAAATCACAGGAGTGTGCCAGCATGTCCTGTGCTGTATTACGTGTTTTCAGGGTGGTCCAGAACAGCTCCTCTTCATGTAGTGCAGCTCAGGTGAAGCCAGAGCTCTTTGGATGCCCATGTTCTAGACCAAGCAGAAGCCAGAGGCTAGACATGGGAGTGGAGAGCAGAGTTAATAGAGTTACAGAAGGACTGGGCAGATGATGAATGATACCATGAGCAGAGGGAGTTAGTAAATTAAGTTCAGCTGAAGAAAATGAACTAAAGGGGAAAAGATTAAGTCTGTGTAAAGTATCTGGGGACAATATAAAGAAGACACAAGAGCCACATATTTTTAGAATATAAAATAAATACAAAACCCTGATCTAAGAAATATTGAATAGGATCATTTGGTTGGCTCTTCCTTGCAGGTGCCCTGAATGGAGGGACAGACAACCTTGACCACACTTCCAAGCTGCCCCTGTTGTGGGCTGCTTGCCTTAAGAAGCACGTTAGTAGTTTGGCATGTTGGTTAAAGTAACATATAGCAGGGGGCAACCCGCTCGGGCCCCCCTTCTGTCCCTCTCTGACAGAAGCTTTTCTATCCAATAAAGTTTTTTCCTCAACCTCCATTTGTTCCTGAAATTCATTCTTCGGTTTTAGAGAACACAAACTCATCCAGGTCAGGTTGGGAGTTTTACTTCCCTGTAATCATTTGGAGGTCATCCACCGAGATCATTGGATGGAGATTCAAAGCTGTAATGACAATGCCTGTCATCTATTGAAGGTCTTTAAGAACCTCTAAAGAATATATATCTGACTGCCAGTTCACAACTTCGACCCCTTTAAGCATGAAGAAGCCAGAGTGGTCATCACCCAAATCCCTCATGGCAGTTCGGGTTACTTCTTCAGAGGGGGAATGTTGTAGGCAGCAGAGTTGGATAAAAATATTTTTAGGCAGTCAGGCAGGGCCAGGCCCCCAAAAGAAATAATACAGGAAACAAGATGTAGACCCTGTCTCCAAAAACAAAACAAAACAAAAAGATGTCTGCAACTCTGGGAATGACAGAGGCTCCTGAAGTGAACCAGACCTGAAGGCCAAACAAATGCTAAGAAGAGTAACACCAGGGATTGATATTCTAAATAGGTAGCCTGAAAAGACCCAAGTGAGTCACTAGCCCAACCCCTGAGGGGAAGAGACCCAGTCTGTATTCATGCCCGCTTACTTGCTTCCCCATTTGGTCCTGGGCTTAATCAACTTTACCTGAGTAATGGCTCTTGTAATCCCATTGGTTGACCATAGTTTTGTCCCACCCCACATCCACCTAAGCGAGACCCCTTCTCTACCTTAGCCCCACATGGTTTTGCTCTATAAAAGTCACTAAAAGAGACAGCTTCCCGGGGCAACCCGCTCGGGTCCCCCTTCTGTCCCTCTCTGGCAGAAGCTTTTCTATCCAATAAAGTTTTTCCTCAAAAGAAAAAAAAAAAAAAAGGTAACATATAGCAGATGCCTTGGTTTTGCTTCCCACATACTTTTAAAGAAATGCAGTGCAGCACATAGGCTGCTCATGTGCCTCATAATGCAGCTCACAGAACAAAGGAGGACTACTCTGTCTCCTTTTTGAGGAGGGGCTTCCCAGGAATCAAACTCAGGACCTTGTGCTTGCCAGGCAGGTGCTGTGCCACTGAGCAAGACAGCTCCCTTTGAGAAGCAAAACTTCCTGAGGAACTTGGAACACCTGAGATGCTGTACCACTCGGCTGTGGCATTTATGAGGAGGATGATTTCATGGGTTCCTAGTAAAATTTATTTGAGGAACTTGAAACACTTGATGTGCTGCTGATTTGCATATGGGGAAGAAAATGATTCCACAAGTTCTGGGTTTTTATTTATTGAGGTGATTTGAGTGGAATAGCTAGCTCAATTTGCCTGGGAAACAAATGGGTAGCTCTTAAAGAGCCTATGAAATAACACAGTAAAAAGTCATTGTGTGACAAGGATGATAATGGTCTGGGAAGCCCTAAGTGATCTAATAGCCATAGATTGCTGGATAGTGCCTGGGTTAGCATCAAAGCCCCAATGAGATGATATATTTGAAAACACTTCATAGTATTTAAAAGCTTGCAGTCATTTCTATTATTTCATCACTGAAGTTAATATAGTCTACCCATTGGAACAGTTGAAGAAAGAAAAGCAAGTCCCCAGGTCTGTTCTTTTTTTTTTTCCTGCTATGGCAAAGAATCATAGGGGGCTGTGAGTGCCAGCTCTTGAGTTGGTTTATTTAGAGACAGGGTGTTGCAAAGTTGCTCAGGCTGAGTTTGAACATGCAGACCCCTCCCCCCACCAGCCTTCACTCTTGCTGAGGTAATAGGTGTGCATTGCTGTGCTGCAGTTTCTTCTTGACTGTTTGCCCTTAGGTGTTCTTCTTCTGGTGGTCTGTTTATTCCAACGTATACTTCTCCTGGGGCAATCTCATGCTCTGTGAGGGTTTGGCGTCTGTCAGTTTGCCTCTTTTAAAACCCTTGTCCTACCTAATTGAACATGTTTTTTAACAACTTGAGCATCAGCTCTCTCACAAGGGGCAGTGGGAGCTTGTGGGAATAGCTAGAATAGGAAGGAGGGATGAGGAGTGCCTGGCATGTGGCCATTGGCCAGCCTGCTGCTGTCATCTCAGTGAAGAACATGGTTGTCACTGCTTTTGGGATTGACTTCAGCAGTCATGACATGTTGGACCCTTCTCACTCCTACTGGGCTCTGCAAGGGCTGCAAACAGCCACCTGCATTTGTCTGTAAAGATTGCAAATTTGTGCTTAGTGCTGATGATCACCATGTTGAAGGATGAGCTGGGGGGTTGAAATTGATCCTGTCCTCGAGCTCCAGCTGTTCCTTTGGCAAGTGCTCACAGAACACCTGCTCTGTGCTGGGTGTTGGGGGTGCCGTGGTTCCTGGATGACAGCTCTTCTCTGCCCTTGAGGTCTTTTTCTTCTGAGTGAATTGTGGCCCATTTGGGGTGGCTGTTAACAGAATGTGCAGGACCCCATGTAGATACCAGGATGACCTCAACAGTCTGGCTGGTTTTGTTTCTCTGGAAGAGGCCATTATAGAGATCAGGGAAAAGATGGGCTGAGGGGTTGGGGACATAGATCATCAGCATAAGCATCTGCTGAGAAGCACAAGATCCCCAGTAGCAAAAAAGAAAGATGGGCCAGAGTACCATCCACATCTGGAAGAAGTGTCTCCAAGGAACATGCTTTCCTCTTATCAGTGTGACAGTTGTACTTGTTTAAAGATTATTTCCTGACTATCTGTTGTTCTCACTTACACTTTCCTGTTGAAAGCTGTCTTCTCTGTTTAGGTGTCTAGGCTTTTTTGTTTCCTTTTTGTATCTTTTTAGTCCAACCTGCCCATTGCTCCCTTTTAGTAGAATATTTTCCTTCCTGGCCTGTCTTCTGAGCTAGCCCAGAGGCCTGTGGTCCCTGGACCTGCCTATGTTTCCTTTCTGCCTATGTTTCCTTTCCATGGGTGGGAGGGTGTTTTCAGAGTTTGCACCTCACCTGCAGTCTCCACAGGTACTGCTCCTAGGATCTCTTGGAGGGAGTGCCTGTTTTTTTTTTTTTTTTTTTTTTTTTTTTTCAGAACCGGGGATTGAACTCAGGCCCTTGTGCTTGCCAGGGAAGCACTTATTCCACTGAGCTATCTCCCCAGCCCCTGGGAGTGCCTGTTTTGAATACCGTGGTCTTCTCAGGGTTTTGCCCTGGGACTTGGGGAGTGTTACATTTGAATTTCCCCTGCCTGCTGGAATTGAGATTTTAATCTGTGCATGTACTGCCCATCTCCCTCCTGTGTAAAGTTACCAAGAGTTAGGAACATTTTATAAGCCCAGTGTGATGGTTCATGCCTGTAATCCCAGCACTCTGGCAGGAGGCTAAAGCAGGAGGTTGCAAGATTGAGCTCAGATAGGGCAGCTTAGCAACTTAGCAAGAGCCCATCTCAAAATAAATAAACCAGAGCTGTGGACCTAGCTCAGTGTGAAGGCCCTGTGTTTAATTCTCGTACTACCACAGGGGGAAAAAAAAAAAACCCTCAGAGGTTTTGTTTGAAAGTATGGTTTGGTTCTTTTGCGTTTGTTGCTTGCCAGCTGCTCTGTGAGCACAGCACTCTCGCCAGCCTCAGTGTCTTTACACATACCCTTTGTGCCACTGTCAGCTCTCCCTGGTCCACTGCCCACCACCACACCCCTGCCCAGCTGTTCAAATCTTACACCCCCTTTAGGGTCTAGGTGGGGTTTCCTTCCCAGAGATTCCCCCATCCAGGCTCTCCTGCACACCTTGTGCCCTATATCTCACCTCCACTGCCCCACTCCACCTTCCCACCCAGTTCTAAAACCACAGATGTTTTTAAAGTCTGTAAGTTTTTGTCTTGTGAACAGCTTCTTTTTGTGATGACTAGGCCGTTTCTAGGTCCTAATTTTCCTGATAAAAATAGCCTGGCTGGCCTGGCCTTCAGCTGTTTTTAGCTCCAAGTACTAGGAGGAGGGTCTACTTGGAGGTGAAGTGAAGCTCTGAGTCCCTTCACAGCCCAAGGCCAGAGGTGGTTACAGATTGAGTCCCCAGGGGAAAGCTAGCAGTTCCACCTCTCACCCAGCCCAGCCAGAGTTGCCCCAGGATATACTGGGTATCACTCAGACCTGCAGCACTGAGGAGTAGATGCTGAAAATACTCACCTGCCCTCCTCAGTGACCTGGAAGAGAAAGGTTAAAAACCATCCTGTGATTGATCTGTAAAACAAAATCTTAAACTTCAGAAGTTATTTGGGTTTACTATTATTTACCCAGAACCCCAAATACATTTGAGAGGTTTTACAGTTGTGTTTTTAAAAGAGGCCATGGTATAGACAAGATGAGAAATGCTTCTTTCATATCAGAAAACCTGGCTTTAATCACATTTCTAGATTCAAACAGTTAATCAGCTTGCAGAATAGGCAATATTACCAGGTTAAAGAAGGACAGAGGCAGCAGGCATGGTAGCTAGCACACACCTGTAATTTTGCCACTTGGGAGGCTGAGGCAAGGGGATTATGGCAAGTTTGAGGCCAGCCTGGGTTACATAGGAAGTTCAAGGCCAGCCTAAAATATATATATATCAAAACACTGTCTCAAAAAAAAAAAAAAAAAAAATTAATGGAAAAGGAAGATCACAGGGCACAGACCATAGGACCCTGGCTATCTAAAGGTCCTTTCCTTTAAAATGCTTTGCTTTCCAGTTTTGCTTAATTCTGACACTTGAAATATATATACATCTTTGTATCCATTCTCTTCAGAGTTCAGAGTTGCTAAGGAATGTAGCCTGAGTGTGAATCATACTAAGATGATTTATGTATACTAAATAGCGCTTGTTTGGGGTGGTTACAACTCAGAGTATTTTATTTTATTATTATTTTTTTTATGTACTTGCTACAGGGTCTGCAGGGTCTACAGGGTCTCACTAACCAGATTGGACTCAGCGATTCTCCTGTTTTCAGCCTCCCAAGCACTGGGATTACAGGCACACGCCACCATGCCCAGTCTCAATTGCTGTCTTGGCATGCCCCTACAGTGGGTCTTGCACTTGCACCTGGGATTGAACCCCTGAAGTTGCACTCTGCCTAAGCAGGCACCATCCAACTATCTGGCCTCATCCAGAATATTTTAAAATGAAACTTTTTTTCTCTCTTTCTGAAACAAGGTTTCTGCTGTGGATTCAGGCTGGCCGTGCACTTGCTATGTCGCACAGGATGTCCTTGAACTCAGCAGTCCCCCTGCCTCAGCCTCCAGGAGTGCTGGAATTACAGGTGTGCACCAGCACATCTGGCCTAAAATAAGACTTCAAGGATAAAAAGGTATTTTCAGCTAGAAATCGATGTGGTGATAAGTGCCACCTCTGCAGCAGTTTACAGGTGTTTCCAGAGCAGTGCTATAAGCAGGTGTTTCCAGGTTCATTGTCCTGTGTGCCGACCCCCTTTGGAAAGTGGAACCTAGCACCTCTCACCCTCGTGCACACACATGCACAGGTACAGCTTGGGAGACAGCTCCATGAAGCCAGGACAAAAACCACCTTCCCAGAGGTCAGCTGAGGCTGTGGTAGCTTGCAGCTTCTGTTGTATTTTGTTGCTCTTCTAGTCCCATGACTTCAGAACAGTTCCTGAGGTTTTCCCGAGGGAGTAGTCTGTCAAGTTACAGAGAGAGGGCTGCCAGTTGGTCTTATGACAGGGGGTGTGCATGTGAAGAATTCTGAAAGCCGTTTGCCTTTTGGGTTCTCGTTACAGGAGAAGGCAGATAGCTCGTGTGCATCCTGACAGCCATGACTAGGTCTGGATCACTGCCTGGAGGGTCGCCCTTGCCAGACGCCACACTCAGCTGTGCCCCATGTAGAATCAGATGTGGGTTGCCCTGTAAGAGACTGAGCACCTTTGTCACTAATGATTAACTCTAGGTTGTTCTGTCCTCTGTTCTGTCCCCTGCTCATGGGGCACACATTTAGGGGTGGTGGCTTTTGTTTTTAGTTTGTACTTAAAAGTGGCATTTCAGTAAGATTAGCCTGAAGTTTTAAAAATAAAAGCTTTAGTTATAATTTTGCACCAGGTCCCTTTTCAGGCTGTTAGAACTTGGCTTTGAGGCAAATGTTTGCTCTGGTTTAAGGTGTTGGCTCATACTGGCATCATGAGTTAACATGTAAGATTCAGTTTAGGATTAAGAATGTATGACTTGCTTGTACTGGGATATCAAAACCTTGTTTTCAGGTAAAGCCAGTCTATTGTGCAGGTGGTTGGCATGCACCTGTGGCCAGTTGAGAAGGGCATCTTGTGCTTTCTGATAACAAAACTTCACAAGTGATTAAATAACTCCACCTGAGAAGGTTCTCTCTCCAGGCCTCCCCTTAGCAGAAGGAAGGCAAGAGGCAATAGATACTTTATTTATAATCATGAATTTAATTATTCAAGTTACATGTAAAATTGAACTCCTCAGATATTAATGAATTTCAAAGGTTGTCACACACAGATAAGCTAGAATAAGTGGATCAAATCTCATAAATGAGTTTATAGTTCCTGCTCATGTAATCATAGATTTCATTGTTGTATCATCTGTTAATACTACTATATCTTTATTTAAGACATATGGTGGTTTATATGTAGTTTAGCCTGGCCTTGAACTCACTATGTAGCCCATACTGGCCTTGAACTTGGCAGTCCTGCTTCAGCCTCCCAAGTGCTGGGATTACAGGCATGTTCTGCCAGTCCCGGCAGAGGAAACTTTAAAAGCAAAAATCCAGAAAGTTGTTCTTCCTTCACTAAAACAACAGGGTAATTAGGAGTTTGCCTAGTTTTCAGTCTTGCTGAAAATCATGCCTTCAAGTGCCAGTTATTAACTTCATTGAATTTGGTATTTGTGTTGTTGAATTTGACTAATATGTTTTGGTTATAGAAATATATATTATTTAGGTATGTATAAAAGAATTACTATTTTTGAGTTATAGGATACTTTGAATAATAGAGCTTAAATATTTTAATCTTATTGTTATTATTTGGTACAGAGTCTCTACACAGCTCAGACCCATAGTGATCCTCCTGTCTCAGCCTCCTGAGCACTGGGATTATAGGTGTGTACCACTGTGCCCAGTTTCGGTGGCCAGCTTGGCACAGGGCAGCATGGCACTTCCACAGTACTAGGGATTGAACCCCGGGCCTTGCACTTGCCAGGCAGGTGGTTGGAGTGTTGAGCTTAAATATTTTGTAATTACAGCATTTACTATCTTTTGAGTTTGTAAACTGTGAGTATATGCTTCATCTATAAAAATTTTACATGTTAAGCTGAGTATAGTAGTGCACACCTGTAATCCTAGCACTCAGCAGGCTGAAGCAGAAAGATTGCCATGAGTTTGAAGCCAGTCTGAGCTGCATAGTGAGTTGAAGGCCAGGCTGAACTATATAGCAAGACCCTGCCTCAAAAAAACAAAGTAAAAAAACATATATTATGAGAAATAGCTTACTTCCTTGTTTGTGAATATAGATGTATTTAATTGTAAAAATACTATGTGCTCTAAAGTAGATGGAGCAAAAAGGAAAGGAATAAAAGAAGCAAAAGGAAAATTAATTGTTAATTTGGTGATTTCAGTACTTCTTTCTAAGTAATTGTTAGAGCAAATAGAAAATCATCATGCACGTGAATAATTCACACTGCCTGTCCCTTGACCTGATGGATATCATGGAAGTCTTACATGAACAGCACAGGACCCATTTCTGTAGGCTCCAGAGCACATTGCATGCTAGGCCAGCAAGCAAATCTCGGTAAGCTGAAAAGAATTGAAATCATACAGAGGATGCTTCTCATAGAAACCAGTCATAGAAGCCAGGCATAGTGGTACCTGCCTGTAATCCCAGTACTGAGATTATAATGACAGCGGGAGAATCACGTGTGGACAAGTAAGCAACTTAGTGAGACCCTGTCTCAGAAAGGTTGGAGAAGTATGCAGCTCAGTAGCATAGTACTGGTTCAGTCTCCGCTACCTCTAAAGAGATGAGGAGGTGGTGCTGGGGACACAGCTCAAGGATAGAATAGTTGCCAGTATGTGCAAAGCCCTGGATTCCACCCCTTGTAAAGCAAAGTAGCAACAACCACCACCAAAATAGAAGAAAGAAATGTTGAAAAATCCTATAAATTAAATAACAATTATTATTATTATTATCTTTTTTCTTTTGTATTTTTAGGAAGGGTCTACAGGATGTTTAGGGTCTCACTAGTGAATTGCACTCATAGTGATCTGCCTGTTTACAGCCTCCCAAGAGCTGGGATCACAGGTGTGTGCCACCACGCCCAGTCTCAGTCCCAGCTCAGCAGGGCAGGCCTGGGGATTGATTCCCCAGCCCCCGCACCTGCTTGCAGGTGCTTTAATCTGGTAAGCTGTTTGGCTGGCCTGAAATAACATACTCTTGAATAGCTTACGGGTTAATAAAAAAATAGATACAGATTAATGATTTGTATCTATCAATTGATTTCTCCCATACACACATTCCAAGTAAGCACTACTCTATCACTGAGCCATATCCTTACCCATAAGTTTTCAAAAAATAAAGATACCAAGGTAATTTAACTTTAGGCAAAAAAGCCCCTCTCCCAGATGGTGTGTTGAGATGCTTGAACATATGTATGGAAAAAAATAAGTCTTGACTTTTCCTTCGTAATACATAAAAATTAGCAAATGGAATATTGACCTAAAGGTAAGACCTAAGTCTATAAAATTTAGAGAGATACAGAGAAAATCCTTCTAATGAGTTAGGCAAAGATTTCCTGGAACTCAAAAGATAAACTATAAGGGCCAAGGGCCAGGGAGATAATTTAGTGGCATAAGTGCCTGCCTGGCAAGGTCAAGGTCCTTAATTCAATCCCCAGTTAAAAAAAAAAAAAAAAAGTAAAAGAAAAAAAGAGATAAATATATCTTTGTCAACATTAACATCATTTGTTTATTGAAAAACACTGCTAAGAAATGAAAAGACAAATTTTGGGAGTTTTTTTTTTAATTAAGCATCTGGCAAAAGACTTTGTATTCAAATATATAATTTTTATTACTCAAATAACCCAAAGAAAAGTAGGGAAAAGACTGGGATATCTATTTCAAAAAAGAAGACCTACAGTGGCGCATGCCTGTAATCCCAGCTCTTGGGAGGCTGTTAACAGGCGGATCACTCCAAGTCCGATCTAGTGAGACTCTGAACACCCTGTAGACCCTTCCCTAAAATACAAGAAAAGAAGACAACCTACAAATAGCTACCATATTAAAAAGATTCACAACACCATTAATCATTGTGGAGATAAACTAGAACCACAATGTGCACATACGCTAGAATTCCTAAGACTAAGAGCCTCGATGGTGCAAGTTTTATCACAAGAGGCAACTTAAATCTTTGTAAGTTGACACACATTCGATGCATGGAGTAGTGCAAAATGATAGGACCTCTCTGGAAAACACACTTTCTCAGAAAGTTAAATAGGAACTTATATTACCTAGTAATTCCACTGTGTTAGGTATTTAGCTACCAAGAGAAAAGGCTTATCCATACAGATAAAAACTCAGCATTTTTATTCGTTATTGCCAAAAAGGGGAAACAGCTTAGGAGTCCAGTATTTGGGCACTAGCTGGCAGAAGGCGAGGTGCTGTTCTGTGCAAAGTGTGGTTTTGCCTTCTGCATAGGAGTGTGGAGTCTCAGAAACATCAGCAAATGAAAGGTGGTACTGTGGGTGGTTATGTAACTAGTTCCTCCTGGTTAAAGTTCAGGCTGTTTTTGTGATACAAATAATTGTATATTAGATGTGTTTTAGTCTTGCTGTGTAGTCCAGGCTGGCCTCAAACTCATGGTAATCCTTCTGTCTCAGCTTCCTGTATGCTGGGATTATAGGTGTATGCCACTATGCCCAGCCTAGAGGTTTTTGAAAATAACATTTCTTGTGCCAGTTTAGAAGATTTTTTAAGAAAAAAAAATTTAGAGCTGGCATTGACAAGTTAGTGAACATTTAAGTATACTGCCAATGTTGATTGGGTGCCCCTTACAAACACTATTTTCCTCATTTTACAGTTGAAGAAACTGAGGCACAGACAGGTTTAAGAACTTGTTCTGAATCATGCAGCCAATAAGTTATGCAACCCAGAACAGTCTGAATCTAGAATATGACCTCCTAGTTACACCATGCAAAGCATGTTTCTATTTTTTCTATTTATGCTCTTTCTTTTGAGACAGGGTTTCACTCGATAGTTCAGGCTGGTCCTGAGCTCACTGTGTAGCCCACACTGGCCTTGAACTCACAGAAATCCTCCTGCCCAGCCTTCAGTGCTGGGATCACAGGCATGTGCCACCACGCTTGGCCTGAAGTACTTTTAGAAGTGCACCATCAAAAATCTGTAACTTCAGCAAAGATAAATTCACACTCAAAAGAATATTATTGCTCAAAAGGACACCATTTTGATAGTGTAAGTATTAGAGCAAATTACCAGTGTTGGATAGTAGTAAAGTTCCTGTTGACGTTAAACACTGAGTTTTGCCCAAACAGCATACATAGAGGTGAGGTAGTCCTTAACTGTACACCTTAGGCCTGATGTGGATCTCCTAAATCAGAGTCAGAATCCAGGATGGAGGCTGACAAATCCTGAATCACATTTGGGTCTAAGAAAACTAGTGTTTTTGCTTATCCTCCCAATTGATAAAGATGTGCAAGGTACCAGGTACCCAGGGCACACTGATAACTCTCAACAATAAGCAAGTTTGCAGAGAGGTCTTTTAAACGCCAATTGGCTTATATTTTCTTGATTGTATGGATTTCATAAATGCTTTCTCAATTTTTCTAAAGCTTCTAAAGTAGGTAGTGCTTGGCCTCACCTCAGGCTGCTCAAGGTAGCTCAGGCAGGGTTCCTCTACCCCTTGATTTTGTGGCAGTTTATTACAGCAGCCTTAGAAACAAACACAATGTTCACGTCCTTTTTTAGTATATGTGCTGCTGAAGCAAGCACACTTCCTTTTTTAATAGACCGAGGTTTAACAGGAATATGATGCAATAAAACGCATAGAATTTGGAGTGTGGGGATTGCTCAGGCCATGGCAGTCCCACAGGAGGGCATGCATTAAGAGACAGTGATAGGCATCCAGGCAGACTCAGGGAGGCACTGAGGTCGGAAAGACGCACACAGATTGGCAGCATAGTGTTGGGGGTGTAGTTCAGTGGGGCGGTGCTTGGCTACGTGCACGAGGGCAGTACTGCCCTCCACCAAAACAAAACAACAAAAACACAGAGGATACATGGCAAGCATTTTTATGTGATTGTTGGTGTAGATCAAGAGAAGGGAGATAGGGCCCGCCTGATAGCTCACCAGACTAAAGTGCCTGCTTAGGCAGAGCACAGTGCTGTGCCTTGCCTGCCCTGCCCATGGGGCGCGCTGAGACTGCAATTGAGCCTGGGCGTGGTGGCACACACCTATAATCCCAGCACTTGGGAGGCTGAAAACAAAGAGGATCACTACGAATCCCATCTATGTATTGAGATCCCATAGACCCTGTAGACACTGCCCTAAATACAGAGGAGAGAGAGAGAGAAGGGAGATAACACTCAGGAGGCTGAGGCAGGAGGATGTCTGAGAGTTCAAGGCATAGGGCCTGAACTGCATAGCGAGACCTTCTCATAAACATAAAAAAGGACCAGGAGATAGCTCAGTGGTGTAAGCTCCTGCCTGACAAGAGCAAGGTCCTGAGTTTGATCCCTGGTACTTCAGGGGAGGGGGAAGATAAAAAAAGAGAGAGAAGGGAGAAGGATGAGCCAGGAGTGTTTCTGGGTTTCTCTAGGGAAACTGACTAAAGAAATATGCTGTTCAGTGAAGGAAGAACCATGGAAAGGTGAAGGAAAACATGGATAAAATGAGCTCTGTGGTTTGCTGTGCCTATGCAGGTCCACCTTATTGGTTTTATAGATCTGAGGTTCTGGAGAATAGCCTGGGCCACAGCGGTCAGTCTGAAGTTGAAATGCTATCCTTTGGGGACTGAGCAAGTTATGAGCAGCAAGAATAGTGCTAGTGGCAGAAACAGACAAAACCCAAGACACCTGCAGAAGAATGGGCAGAAAGAACACAAGGGGAAAGAGGAGGAAAGTAACCAGAAGACAGTGGTAGTTCAGAGACAAGGAAGAGCAGAGCTTCAAAATGAGTAATGTGAGACACTGGAGACTCTGTTAGGATTGAACCTGAAGGGCATTTATCAGTTTTATTTAAAAAAAAGAAAGGGAGCAGTTTAAGACTTTGGGGTGACCTCCCTGGCATCATGAGAGCAGATATCTGAGGACAGCAAGTGTAAGTGAAGGTGGTAGGCAGGGACTGTGCGCCCATACTTTTGGTCTCTGTTGTGAGTCTCTGGGACAGCTTGTGCAAGTGGAGATTCTAAATCAGGGTTAGAAAGAACCCTTCACTGTCAGCAGCCTCTTAGTCAGGATGACCTGGACCTGCCTTTATCTAGGATGTATCTGAGGCAGTCCCTAGCACTGTAGCAAACACAGGGGTGTTGTATTTTGAAGTTTCAAGGGCAATATACCAACACCTGTTAGAGGCCACAACGTTCTGTCACTGGTCCTTCCAGTAACGTCATCTCTCTGTGAAGCTGTGTGTTCAGTACTTGGTCTGATAGGAAGTTTTTCCCACATGAACATCAGTGTGGAACAGTAAATGAAGCTGTTATGTCCAGTCTGATTCTGAGGTTTTATCAAGTTGAGCAGCTCCCAGAAGGCACCAAACTGTTAGGGCTTAAAAACTAAATGATTAGGCCTTTTTTTAAATTAACAGAAGTAACTATTAGATATTTCTTCTGGCTTCAGAGTGCCATGGAAAAACTATAGACACTTAAGGTACTATGAGCCAAGGAAATTTGGAACCATTGCCAGACTGTTCATAACAGAAACCTGTCTGTGGAGGTAAGCAGGTTAGAAAAGATAAGGTGGTAGCTGAAAGTGGAAGAGAGGAGGCTTGATTTTAAAATGAGAGAGTCCAGTATATTGTGGAAGAAGAACACCTGTGGAGAAGCTGATGCTGAGGACAGAAGAAGTAACCCTATGGACCAAGAGAGTGTGGGCTGATAAGAGATGAGACGGATGTGATTGAGGATCTGCTGCTCTGGTGACTGCTCACAAGACAGTGGCATTTCTTTATTGGAAAAAAACCGTAAGCAAGCTGACGATTTACTGAATCTATATGTACATTGTTAACCCTGTCTCAGGGCGATTTGCATGCGTGTACTATTCCCATGACCTTGTAGGAGACAACATTAATCTTTTATAGGATAAAAAGTGGCTCTTTTTATCTGTGCAGCAATCTGCTGGGTACCCGTACTCCAGCCATTCCTACTGAGGGAGTCAGGTGATAAAGGTCCTGAATTTAGCCAGAGCAAGAAACCTAGGGTGAGCTGGGGAGATAGCTTGGCAGCCTAAACGCCTGCCTAGCAAATGCAAGGACCTGGGTTCAATTTCCCCTGGCCCCAGAACCTCTGGCACGCTGTGCTACCACCAAAGCGAGGCATGGTGGTGCTTGTCTATAATCTCATTACTGGAAAGGTTGATACAGACACAGGAGGATTATTATGAGTCTGAGCTGCATAATGAGACCCTGTACAATAAATAAATAAATAGTAAATAAATTTTTAAAAAGAAATCTAGGGAAAAGAAGATGAGGAAATTTCATCTGGTCATCCCTAGTATCTAAGTGGGTTGAAAGCATTTCCATCTAGTGAATTAGAAAGTTGAGTCATCCAGGCATGTTGTGGACTACACCAAAATGAAAAACAGCTGGGGTGTGGGTCAGTGGAAGGCCCCATGTTAAATCCCCAGTGCAAAATAGGTGAGTTGGGCTAAAATATTGTCTGGGAGAAGTGAGTCATAAAGGTTTGAAATAGCCATTTCAAGGAATATCAACAAATCTGGTGAGGAATGTGAAAAATGGCCAAGAACGTCTGGAGATTATATTGAGATCAGGGGCAGCTTTTAGTTTTGCCACTTTTTCCAGTGGTGCTAAGTAGCTTGGGGGAGGGGGGGGCTGGAAAGACTGGATTCATCTAAAATTGTAAGTTTGCAGGATGAGGTTAAGGAGTAAAAGAAGCTACCAATAATCTGTTCTGAGTGTGGAAACAGCCACAGGTGGGTACGATGAGGAGGATGGGCGCCCTCTGGAGGCTCATGAAAGACTGGAGGCACCCTGTCCTTGCTTTTCTCGGTCAGAGGCAGGAAAATTTCTTTCTTGTCCATTTGTACATAGTGAACAGCTGTACATAGTGTACATAGGTTATCTTAGATAACAGGGATGAAGTCGCCGTCTGGGACTTTTAGGATTCTAGAGTGAGAAACTACAGGGGATGTATGTATTACCAGGGAACTGGCTTCCACCAGATGTTCTTTGAAAGGAGTTCTGAGTCACTGGCTCAGATTTAGGACTAGTTATAGTTATGGCTATGGTTAGGGAGCTCTTCTGAGTCAGCAGACACTAGATCTTCTCACATGGGAATGGCTGGAACAAAGCAGGAGGTCCTTCAAATGGGCGCATGCAAATTGTAGACATGCCCAGGAATGTGTATCCCTCAGTTCCAGCTATTAGGAGTTTAGATACACCAACAGACTCACAAAATTGGAACCCACAGCTTTTCCTTTCCATGCTGGCTACAGTCTGGTGTGCCCTACTCATGTGACAGCAGTTTGGCCACCATGGTTTCAGCATTGCATCCTGGAAACACACAAGAGAGGGACCATCTCTTACCAGGGATTCTACAGAAATCCTGAGTTGAGCCCATTGCTGTGATCGGCTTGGCTATATATTCTTTTTCTTTTTATTCTCTTTTCTTTTTCTTGTTTTTGGGGCATGGGGCATTGAACCCAGGGCCTTCACACTGACCTAATCCCTAGGCCCCCTACTTTTAAAATATCTTAAAGAGAGAATCTCACTAAGTTGCTAAGTTTGCCCAGGCTGAGTTTGAATTTGTCATCTGCCTGCTTCCACCTCTCCTGGTGTTGCAGATGTTTATCACATGATCAGCTTCCATGAGGCATTTTGCTGAGCACCTGCTGTGCTACAGAGATGCCTAAATACATGTAGAGAGGAGGCCTAGGATAAGGCCAGAGATTCCAGTAGTCCTGAACTCTCAGGCTGGCTGTTCCTCAGCTGTGTGGCCATTCCAGGCTCCTGGCCCGCTCCAGTGCGGTGGTGAGGGTGGTAGTTGTAGACTGTGAAGATTCAGTGAGATCATGGAGATTACACTGTCGAGGGGCAGGCACTCTCAGACGCTGTGGTGATGGTTGAAAAAGAAGAAAGAAATTAACTTTGCAGAATACTTTCCTGTACTTTTTTTTCTTTCTTTTTTTTAAGCTTTTTGAGACAGGGTCTTGCTGTGTAACCCAGACTGGCCTCAAACTGAAAGTGATCCTCCTGCTTCAGCCTCCTAAGTGCTGAGTTTACAGCTGTGCACCAGCACATCTGGCTCACTTTCTTGTGCTTCCCGTTTGACCACTTCCTGTGGGCTGAGTGGCGATTTCCTAGATTTTCGAGTGAGGAAGCAGTTCCAGGGCCTACTCTGTGGTTCCTCATGGCTGGGGACTGCTGGCGTTAGTCTCTTGCGGCTCTGGACGCTGTGCTTAGCACTTGCCCATGCTAATTCATCAGCTTTGTGGGTGGCACACCCTTGCTTTTTTTCACTGGGTAGACCTGAGTCTGGGCACCAAGAGTTGAATCATTTGCAAAAGGGACATGCACAGTTGGGCTCACATCAGAGACCCTGGCTCTGAGCCCCTGTGGCCACTCTCTCTGTTCTTCCTTTTCCTTTGTGGTGCTTTCTGTGTCAAGGAAAGCAATTTTGCAAACTGGAAAGCATTCGTGTGACGTGGTGTTCATACAGCTGGTGTGGCCCCTGTGCCCTGTGAGCACAGTCCCTGGCACACATCTTCCCTGCCTGGGCTGCACCTTGCCCCAACTGGTGGGGCCACTCTTGCTTTTTAAGCATTTTACTCCAGTTTGTCAGCATCATCCCTGCCCTGTATCCTCAGAAATGGATGTAGCCTCCAGATGCAGCCTGAGTTTACAGAACCTGGTAGAACAACTCTTAGGTTGTTGTAGTAGCTTTTAGCACAGCAGCTGATTCAGTTCATGGCCCACCAACATCCCTGATCTTTTTTTTTTCCTCAAAGATATCTATTCTGGGCCTGAGGAGGTAGCTCAGCAGTCTGAGTGCCTGCTTAGGCAAGCTCAGGGACTGGAGTTTGCACTTTCAGTACTGCTTGCCATGTAGGTCCTGCCTCTGGGTGCACTGAGCCAGCCATTGAGACCAGGTGTGGTGGCACATGCATCTAATCCCAGCACTAGGAGGCTGAAATGGGAGGATCACAAGTCCTAGCTCCTAGTGAGACCCTGTACCAGATACATTAGAAAAAAAGGAATCTACTCTGCCATATAGGCTTACTCCTTGCTGTTGTATATGCAAAATGAGAATAATGCCTGCCTCCCAGGGGTTGTAAACATTAGATGACAGAATGAGTAAAACATTCCTAACACAGTGACCTGCACATAGTAGTATCTCAGTAAATGGTGGCTGTTGCTTATAACCTTCATATGGTTGGTTCTTGCCACTTTGAAGGTAGGATTTAGTTTCACTGCATTGGCCTTCACTGTGCTGATTCTGGTTCAGGTCATAGTGTCTTCCTTTCTTGTGATACCAGCTGGCTATGTGAGAATTGTACTCAGAAAAGTTAAATGGATGAATTCCTTCATTTGCATGGTTTTAAATCATTGAGATATTATAGATTGCTTTGTGCCAGGACAGCTGCTCTCCTGCCCTGCACATCTACCATAGTTCTTCCTGCTTGGGTCTTCTGGAGTCTCCATTTATGCAAATACTGTGTTCCTTTCCAGTACTTGGACTTTCCCCCTGTTCTGGAGAATTTCTGTTTTTCTCCTTCAAGGTCCCACTCACTTGTTATCATCTCTGTCTCGTCTGTCACAAGTTAGACATGTCTTTGCATCTGGGTACTTGAATGCCCCCTTGTGGTGTATGTTACCTTGACCTGTGCACTTCCTTAGCTGTGCCGTTTTTGACCTGACAGAACTATGCTGGTTGCTGTCAGTTCATTTCCAGAGCAACTGCTAACATTGGAAGCTACAGCTAATCTGTCAGCAAATTTTAGTTCTCTTAGCTGTGAATTTTTGTTTTTAACTAATTCACTTCAAAAAGGACAATTTTAAAAACAAAAGTTCACTGGTTCACCTTCATATTGAAGCCTTCTAATGCTTGAGATAAACACCTGCAGACTCCAAAGAGGTATCCCAAGCCTCTTCCTTCCGTTTATTCTCAGAGGGAGAAACACATTTATGGTGTTTCCTATCTTAAGAACATCCTTGAACATGTATATTTTCATATCAGAAGGGAAGAAGGGTAGAACTCAGTTGTTTTGCTTATGTTGAATAGGCTTTCCCCATGGGAAGTTGAAGTATTTAAAGTTGGGGTCCCTTTGAGACAGTAGATTAAGAAGCATGGCCTCTGAGCTACATGTGGGAATTGTGTTGTCTCCTTGTCAAGCTTTCTAGTTTGCTGTGATTTATCGATGTTCGTTTTTACCCTTTTACAACTGAAATCAGGGACTGCCACCTTTCCTGCTGCTGACATTCATGAGTTCACTGAGTGGAATGTTAAGTGCAGGCCATAGCGTGCATGTCTCCCACTCCTCCTCGCTGACCCCCAGTGTCCTGAGCCCCTCAGTGGGAGAGGGCACTGGGCAGGGCCACTGTGTTAGCTCATGGCTGGGACGCAGCGCCTGGAGGAAGTGGCACGTGGCTCTGCCTCCCCAGCCAGACTTCACCTTCCAGCAGCACTTTTAGCTGTGAGTGCAGCAGTGCACTGGGGGGTTGTACCCCATGACCCAGTCACCTTCTAAGGTGAACACTGGGAAACATTCCAGGTCTAACCTGTAACACTGCCCTAACAGACATGTTTAGATGTAGGTAACTGAGCTATGTCAGGATGCAGTCTGGTGTGGTGGTACATGCCTATAATCCCTCACTCCACCTGCCTAGGCTTTGGGGCACTCATTAGCCTTATTTGGCCATTGTTTCCTTAACAGTTAAGTGAAGGTGAAAGTAAAGGTGTTTACCATGCCAGATGTTAGTTATTAACACAGGAGTTGCTGAGAATCCTTGGCAAATAGTAGACACCCAATAAATGTCAGTGGTGAGTGATTCTCAGGTTATTACTCTTGTTAGTTTCCATTCATAGAGAATGGGCACTGCTTTTCCTGAAGCATCAGTCAGATGTATTTTCCACCTTGGCTTACCACCCACAGCTGCCCAGTGCGACTCTCTTGTCTCTGAACTTATTGCCCAGCCTCCCTTGACACCTGGTCACAGAAGCCACCCCCACCCAAGTGGCATTCCTATCCCCCTTGTGTGCCTGTTCAGAGGGCAGTGCCTTGGAGCTGACTTTCCTCATGGTGTCCTAGAATATTATGCCACCCACCAGTGCCCGCAACATTATTCAGTTTTCTTTCAAAGTTCATGAAAAGGTAACTTCCTGAACATTTCAGTACATGTGTTTATTAGACCAGATTTTGTAATAAATAGAAGCAAGAGACTTGTCGCTTTTCACCATTTTCACTCAAGCTGTGTCCTGGACATAGTCTCAAGACAGATTTGCTGAATGCATGGGATGAATCGGAGAAGGGTTTCCTTTTCTCAGCACCAAATGTGCTGGTATCAGGTCATCAGAGGAGCCAGTCTACCTTCTGCCGTGAGACCAATGTAGGGAGCAGTTATAGTCAGGCTTTCCTCTCTTTAACTCTCTAGGCCTTCCTTAGGTCACTGTGCCTGAGTTAACTCTGACATTAAATCAGTGGCCCCTCCTGGTTTTTATCTAAGCACTGCTGTGAGCCTTTCTCTGGCAGCTGATGATGGAATCACTTGGGTTAACTGTTCATAGAACAGTCTTACTCTCCCTGTCTCATGCTGTCTCCTGGTTTTGCCAAAACCCAGTGCTAGAAGAAGCCTGTCAGACTGCCTGGAGCTAGAAAAAAATAAAACATACTGGCAGGTCATCAAGGAATCCTCTCTTACAGGAGTAAGCCAGGGCGCCAGAGGAAACCAAAAAAAATTTTTTTCTTTTTAGGGTTACAGCTTTAAACCAGGTGTGGTAGTACACACCTATAATCCTAGTACTCTAAGAGGCTGAGGCAGTTGGACTGAAGATTTGAGCCTAGCCTGAGCAAATGAGGCTCTGACTGAAAGAAAAAGACTGAGGTTGTAGGTCGGTGTGCAGGTACTGAACTTAATCCCTAGAGCTGCCAAGGAAAAAGGGTGAAAGTTTAAAGCGCTTCCAAGTCCCTGAGATGGAATCATTGTCGTTTTTCTGATCAGCTGAATATGAATTTAAAATTTAGCTTTTGTCACTTCTCTTAATATATAATGGAAGATTGTTTGATAGATATTATGTGGATTCACTGAGTTTAATACATGGAGAAGTAAAGGATTTCAGGAATAACTGGCAACATCTTGGTTTTATTTCCTGGGAGGTTTCATTTTTGTTTCAGTTTTTGAGACAGGGTCTCATTATGTATCTCAGGGTGGCTTTAAACTCACTGTGTATGTAGTCTGGGCTGGCCTCAGCAGTGATCCCCCTGCCTCAGCCTCTCAGGTGCTAGGATTATATAGGCTTGGAAATGTTTTTAAACTAGCCGTGCAGTTTCAGCTGATCATGAAGCTTACAAGCGTGCAGGGTGTAAGTGACATTGTGCTCTACAGTGTGGTTCCCTCACCCATTTTGTACCTGACACCCAGCAGTCTTTTGAACCTTATTACAGGTTGAGTAAAAATATGTTGTCGGGTTTTTTTTTTTTCCTAGAGGAGGAGTTCACATGTCTAATCCCAGCACTGGGAAGGCTGAGGCAGGAGGGCTGGTGAGTTTGAAGCCTAGAGCCTAGGCTACAAAGTGAATTTAAGGCCAGCCTGCACTACGAAGTGAGACCCTGTGTCAGAAAAAAGGAGTGGATTGGGTTGACACATACTAATTTTTTATTTAGTCTTTTTTTTTTAATTATAAACAATCAATGAATTAATACTTGGAGCTCACCATCTAAACATTGCTGATCTTCACTGAGGAGTGGTAGAGCTCGGTGGTAGAGTGCTTGGATAGTGTGTCTGAGGTACCAGCCCTGCACTGCAGGTAAGTTTGTGAATGCTGTTCACCTTAGCTGTGGCGGCTTTCAGAAAGGCATCCGGTGATGTCTGGGTCCGCCCACCACTAATACTTTTGGTGGAGTAGTTGTTATTCTTTGCTGTTTTATTCTTTGGATTTTTTGGAGATGTTGCATGGCCTTGGGTTCTGAGCAGGGAGGGAGAGGAGACTGGGTGGAACAGGAGAGAGACTAACCTGACCTTGACCATCAAATCTGTGCATATCCAATGATCCCAGCCTTTGCCGTTTCAAGCACAGTGCTGGCTTGTGGCCCCCCAGGGACCACAGCGGTGCTGCCCCCTGACCTGCAGTGCTCTCCCTTCTGTCCTGCTCAGTGGAATTCCAAGGCCCTGGGATTCCCTCCACCTTCTTCATGTCAGCATGAAGTAGATTTTTTTATCTGCCTTGTGATTCCATTATAAGAATGTAGGGAACAAGTTAAGAGTAGCCAAAATTCAGAGCTGTTTTTTATTCACTGCTGTTCTCCCGTAGGTTCACACGTAGACTTTAAAAATCACTTTTGTTATTGCAGGCCATGGTTGCTTGTTACCCAGGCAACGGAACAGGTTATGTTCGCCACGTGGATAATCCAAATGAAGATGGAAGATGTGTGACATGTATATATTATCTAAATAAAGACTGGGATGCCAAGGTAGGCAGCTCACTAGAGCAACTGTGTCTTTTTCTCATGTTTTTTCTTTTTCCTCACAGATATTAAGATTCATACTTCTAATATTGGATGAGACTATCACTTTGAAAAATCAAATTCTCTCAGACTTGTTTCAGGAGTTTTGGGGTCTTTATAAAATAATAAACCCTTAGCTTGGCATGGTTGCACACACTAGTAATCTCAGCACTCGGGAGGTGGGATGTGAGACATGAGGGTCACCATGAGTTTGAGGCCAGCTTGGGCTATACACCCAAGTTTTCAGGCCAGTCGGAGCAATATAGCAAGACCCTGTCTCATAAATACATAATTACATATATACATAGTAATATATTTAAAAACAAATACAGTACCAGCATACATAAGACAAATAACTAATGTATCATGTACAGAAATGGGAGATACCTGTGGGTGATGAAATGGTGTACACTTAAAAATTTAAGAGCATAGATCTTTTTTTTTTAATTTATATATTTGGTACAGGGTCTCACTATGTACCTCAGACTCATAGATCCTCCTGTTTACAGCCTCCCCAGCTCTGGGATTATAGGCATGTGCCACCACACCTGGACTCGGTGGCCAGCTCAGCATGCCCGGGGATGGGACCAGTGCAGCATGTGGTACTGAAGAGTGTATGTAGATCTTGTGTTCAGTCTTCTAGCCATCAAAAAAGGGGAGGGGAACAAGGATGTAGGGAATCTTTGGAAGGTGACAGTGTGCTTTTCTTCTTGATTTTGGTGATTAGTGGTGCCACAAACTTGTGCATAATAATATCCAAGCACAAATTATTATATACGTGAAATAGAACGCTTTTTAGTATATCAGTTAATTATACTTCAGTAAACCTATACTAGTATTAGTATATTAGAAAAACATAAAAGTAGATCGGTTATTCCAGATATTGAATAATTTGTCTGAAATTTTAACTTATAAAAAAAGTGGTTTATTAACTAATGCCTTTGGTGGAGTAGTTGTTATTCTTTGCTGTTTTATTCTTTGGATTTTTTAGAGATGTTGCATGGCTTTGGGTTGCTGACTTTTGAGGCTGAATTTTGTCTTTCTCTAGTTGTGGGAAAATTAGAAGTTTATTCACACTGACCAACCCTGCAGCTATACAGTATATGTAATTTCTTGTTTTAAAACTGTGTTTTTAATATTAACTTAAGTTTCATTAAGTGATTTTTAAATGTATTTCAAGTGTTAATTGTACTTCAGGCTATTGACTGATTGTTAGGCTTGTTTATTCCTCAGATCTAAAGTAAAACATGCATGTGGTGTGGATGAACATAGTGTGTACAGCTGAGTAGATTCTCATGAAGTGAACATGTGCCAAGTTTCTAAACTCAAATAACTTAAAACACCATCCCTCCCCCAGTGCATAGGTTGAAATCACCAGAGTTCTACGGGTCAGAGCGGAACCCTCTAGAAGCATTTGAAGTGAGAAGGCACTCACAGTGTGCTCTCATGCCCAAAGACCTTCCATTGTCCTGATCCAATGCATTTGCAGACAGGTGACTGCTGAGCAAATCCTCAGGCTTTATACCAACAAGCATGGCTTTTCAGATTCTAGAGCTTTTACAGTTTGAAATAGAAGTATGGTAATTTACCTTGAGCCCAAGGCATATAGTAGATTGGTATGATTTTGTTAAAACTTTAAAAGTTGATTTTTATTTACTTTAGAGATAGGATTTTACATATAGTGGAACTCACTAAGTGATCTAGGTTGTCCTTAAACTTGCAGTGATTCTCCTGCTTCAGCCTCCCAAGTGATGGGATTACAGATTTGTGTTACCATTCCCAGCTCAAATTGATTTTTTTTGAGCCAAGTGTACTAGTACACATTTGTAATCTCAGCACCTTGGGTACTGAGGCAGGAGCCCATTCCTCGCAATTTAGCAGCTTAGTCAGACACTATTTCAAAATGAAAATTTTTTAAAGACTAGGGGTGTAGCTTAGTGTGTATGCTTTGAGTTCAGTCCCTTCCACTAAAAGAAAAACAACCAAATTGATACCTAGTCAGATTATGTGAGTGTCCAGAAAGTCACAAGCATGCTTATCACCTTTTCTTTTAGATGTTTTAGGCTCTTTCCAGGCTACTATTTTAGTCACATAGATCTAGATAAGGCCACTTTGGTTTTAAATTAGCACATAGGCAGAAGTCGGCTCTTGGCATTTTTATACACAGAGCAGAGAATTTCCCTTGCTGTGTGGCACCAGTGTGTGCAGCATGTGGACCATCCTGGGTCAGAGCCGTCAGAGGGGACAGCTCTAGAAGCTGCTGCCACCATCTGTGCCGGCCGTTCCACCTGTTAGGACAGCCCACATGTAGGAGGCCACTGGTGTAGAGGTGGAGAACATTTCCAGGGGAAGAACAAAGCATCGGCCAGCTTACTCTCCTTAAGCCTTGTCTGCACAGCACCTGTGCTTTTCCTGGTAAGGGGTTGGGGTGGCAGTCTGGAGTCCTTTAGATGGATGGCAGAGGCTGAAGGACTTGCTGACAACTTGCACCTGCGGGAGGTGAGCAGGTGTAGGAGAAGCTGGAGTCTGGCACTGCTGGAGACCAGCCCTAGATACATTCTCACTCACCGGAAGTGCTAGGCATAGCACAAGCTCCCTGACATCTGGATCATCTGGATCTTTCTATGGGCATCTCCTACTTAGGAGCTGAATTACTGGAGGCAAAGAGTGGTGGGTGGATCTTGCCAGCCTCAGTCTCCCAAGACTTTTGAACATAAAGACCAGGTCTCCTGGTTCCTCTCAGGCCCCAGGGTTCCCAGGGCACCTGCTGTTCTGGCAGCATTGAGATGAGGATGTGAGCTCATTGAATCTCAGCGAGTGGTGTGATGGGAAGAGGAACAGGCCTTTGTGTGTGCACTTTAGTCATAAGTGTGGACAAGGAGAGCTCTGTACTGTTGAGGAACATGGTGCTGATGGTGGGGTGAGTGATGAGTGATGGCCCTTCCTGTTCAATCTCTGAAACCTTTTTTTTCTTTTTTTTTAGGTGGGGGGGTTGCTATGCAGTTCAGGCTGACTTTCCGCTCACTTTATATCGTGGGCTGGCCTTGAACTCATAGCAATCCTCCTTCCTCAGCCTCCCCACTGCTGGGATTATGATCATTCATGACTATGTCTGGCTTTTTTTCCTTCTGCTTTTTTGTTTGATGAACACTGTAAATAAAAGGCATTAAGCTTGGGCCAGGGGTTTAGCTCAGTTGCCCAGTGCCTGCTTGGCAAGCATGAGGTCCTGAGCACAATTGCTGGTATCCTCCAAAAAAGGTATTAAGATTGTGACTGTCCTGTTACAGGTCAGTTGAACATTAAGGTATCATACTGTGTTTATTCCTCACAGTGAGTCAAGATAAACTATTCATCAAGGTAACCTGCCAGGTATCCGAGAGAGTGAAGTAGGTCATTAGCAGACCTAAGTAAAATGTGTTTTCAGACTTCTCAAGCGTCATTTTTTAGATTTTTTTAATTCATACAATATTAGGGACTGAGAAAATAGTTCAGTGGTATAAGCACCTGCCTGGCTTTGATCCCCAGGGGGAAAAAGGAAGGAAAAATATGTATTTATAAAAAAATCTCTGGAGCAAAATAAGTGAATTTGTCCTTGCATCAGAACATTGTGTTCCTTTTTTTTTCCGGAACCGGGAATTGAACTCAGGCCCTTGCGCCTGCGGGGAAGTGCTTATTCCACTGAGCCATCTCCCCGGCCCCCTTTTTTGTTGTTTTTTATGGTTTTTTTTTTTTTTTAGGTATTTTTTGTTGTTTTGAGACAGGGTCTTTCTCCATGTGGTCGAGTCTGGCCTTGAATTCACTGTATTGCTCAGGCGTGTCTCAAACTCGAGGTGCTACTCCTGCCTCAGTGATGCTGTAGTATGCTGGGATTACAAGGTGTGCAATTTCTTGTTGAGCTCAAAGCATGTACTTAGAATGATAACTCAAAGGCTGCCTGCCACAAGGTTCTCAAGTTTGAACCCTGCCTAGGAAATTTGATTTAGTGAGACCTTGTTTCAGGATAAAGAAGCAGTAAGGATATAGCTCAGTGCAAAGGCTCTGGGTTCAATGTTCATATCTCAGAAAAAAAAAATATTAACTCACTTTTACACCTTGTTAATTGAGGCGTTGATACTTCAATTAAGAATTTGGTAATTAAGGTTGGCCAAATAGCTCAGCCGATTAAAGTGCCTACAAACAGGGGCTGGGTGGGGGCTGGGTTCTATCCTTGGGTCTACTGTGCCTGCCCTGCCCCTGGGGTGCACTGAGATGTTGAATGAGACTGGGCATTGTGGCATGTGCTTATAGTCCCAGCACTTGGGAGGCTGTAAACAGGAGAATCACTATGAATCCAGTCTAGTAGTGAGACCCTGAACACCCTGTAGACTCTTCTCTAAAATACAAGAAAAAAAAAAAATTTTGGTAATTGAAATAGTCTTTTCCTCTCTAAATTGAACCCAGTAGTAGTTTGGGTTCTTACTTACGTATTTGGCTCTTTTCCTAGGTAAGTGGAGGTATACTTCGAATATTTCCAGAAGGCAAAGCCCAGTTTGCTGACATTGAACCCAAATTTGATAGACTGCTATTTTTCTGGTCTGACCGTCGCAACCCTCATGAAGTACAACCAGCATATGCCACAAGGTAATATTTCTTTACGTAAACTTGTGAAATAGATGGGGCAGGGGGTTGCAGATATACCCAGTGCACTAGGTACTTTCCTGTTACAGGGACAAAGTACCAAATGCTCCCAACCTAAGGAGGGTTTATTTGGCTCATGGCTTTAGCATTTAGTCCATGCAGGGTTGGCTGGCTCCAGGTAAAAACAGCATGGTGAAAAGGCCTGGCAGAGGACAGCTGCCTACTTTCATAGCCAAACAGAGGGAGCAGGGAGCTAGGGACAAGAATGTCCCCTTCCAGGTCACAGCCATAGTGACCACTTCCAGCCAGGCCCCACCTCCTAACAGCACTGATGAGTAGAGCAGCCCCTGTGATCCAGTCCCCCTCCAAAGCCCAGCCTGAGCGCAGGAGACTGAAAGGGAACTCCAGGGCCTAGACCAGACACCCGGCAGCCGACCTGGTGTGGCAGCATGGCAGAGATCATGGGATCGACTGACAGCAGATTCATAGGACTCTTCATTTGAGTGGGTGTCAATTCCTCAGAGGTAAAAGTCTGTGATCTCTCAGCATAGCCACCTCCTCCCAGCCCACCCCTTGGTGCCGTACACCTGTCAGCTGCGTCGCATTTCATATATTTTCTGTGGGGATAGGAAGATAAGAAAAGAGCAGTGCATGCCTGTAATCCCAGCACTAGGGAGGCTGAGGCAGGAGGATTGTTGTGAGCTTAAGGCCAGCCTGAACTGCATAATGAGACCCTGTCTCAAAAAGACAAAAAATTTAAAAAATAAAATAAAATAAAAGGTATTAAGAGGTGTTAATGTCAAAAATGGATATAGAGTAGAAAACTAAGGGATAACTGAGGGCAGCAGTGAAGAGAAACAGGAAGGAAAAGGAGGAAAGGCTGCCAAGGATGCAGGTATTAGGAAGGTCAACCTGTTCCAAACTCAGCCTCAGCTTCATTAGGCTTCTCTCCAAGGTGTAATATTCTAAATTATGATACTGCCTTCTTTTGAATTTTGTTTATACCCTTTATAACCATTTAGTATTAAAACTTAGATTGTTAAAACAAAATGTATTGTAGGCCTTGGGAGGAACACTAGTATTGGTCAGAAGCAGTCCCATTTACTAGTCACTAGTCGAGACTGGGAATGCTGAGTGTATACTGCAGCACTGGCTGTTGCACCTGGCCAAGGGCCACAGAAGGTCACGGTATGGGCTGAGCAGTGGCTACATGGGTCCCCACTGGTGGCTGAGGCAGCTTTTGGGCTACACTCTCACCCTCCACCTTTTCCCTGCCTTTTAAACCAAATGGCTACCACCCTAGGTCATCGAGTAGTAGCAGACTGAGTGGTTGGTCTGTGGCTGGAGGACTCAGGACTTAACAAGTGCAAATCAAGGCAACCAGATCAAGTCATGCCCTTCACCATGCTGGGTTCCCCCTCTCCCCACTGCTTCCCTCGCTACTTCTTACTCAGAAACTACTGCACAGCCCTCCTTTAGATGGAGGCTTGAGTCTGGCTCAGTTGTACCTTCTGGAGGGAGACATGCTGGTCGTTTGGAGATGGTGAGCTAAGGCCATGGTGAGGAGGGTGGGCTAGGAAGCCGCATGCCCTGGGCAGCTGTGGTGCATGCCTTGAAGGACATAGGTGTGGAGGAACCCATCTGTGTGTACCAGACTCTTCTTACTGTGAAGTGAAAGTTTGTGATATGAAGAGAAGAGATACAGCGTCATATGACTAAATCCCTCTCCCCTAGTGAGAAAATAGAGGTGGCGCAGTGGCAGGAAAGGTGCTGGCACCCTGGAATGAACAGTGGCAGTCAGGGTACCAGTCAGGACCCTATGTGCCCTTGACTCCTAAGTGTGTTGCATGGTTCACCCAGGGCCGCTCACTGCCTCTTCATTTGCCAGTGCTGCATTTTCCTGTGAACACTGACTGGAGCCCACAAGATACTTAATGAGGGGCCAGTGAGATAGGTCAGTGGTCTAAAGCGCCTGCTTAGGCAAGTACGCAGGGACCATGGTTCGATCCCCAGCACCACATGCTGCACCAGCCACAAAAAAAAAAGATATTTAATGAACTGCTGTGTTCTGTGGAACCAGCCCCATGGCGCATACGTCCCCTTTCATGTGCTGGGCACTCTTCCTGCTATTGCACCACTGCTTGCTGTACTTTATGGGAGCTAATAAATTAGGTCACCCCATAGATTTGTGGAGTAAGACGGTCCACAGAAGTGAAATGATTCAGATAAGTGAAACTTAGATAAACTAAGTATGAAAAGACCATCATCATCTTACTAAAAACTCTAGGGCCAGGGAGATAGTTCAGTAGAATAAGCGCCTGCCTGGCAAGCATAGGGTCCTGAGTTCAATCCCTGGTACCACAAAAAAAAAAAGCTAAAAAAAAAACCCTACAAACTACCACCTAGCATTTGACTCTTCCTTGATGACTCCATCTTAGACTCGCTGCTCCTCTGTTGCTTTGCTGTGGATATGGTCTTTTCTCCTCTACTGCCTATTTCTGCACGAGGTGGAGCCAGGCTGAATAGGTGTTCAGGAAGGCTTGACGACTGTGTAGCGTCAGTTTGGGCCGCTCCCCAGCCTGTGACTGCCCCTCTGAGGCTCAGGTGTGTGTTCTTCCCAGGCTTCTTTGCCCTCTGATAGGTTTTCAGCCTGGGCATGTTGGGGGCATTGGCAGGTTTAAATCCCATCATGACACCAAGTCACTCCCCTAGTGTGACCGTTCTTATGCTATTCTAAATTTTCTTTTAGGTACGCAATAACTGTTTGGTATTTTGATGCAGATGAGCGAGCACGAGCTAAAGTAAAATATCTAACAGGTAAACAGGGTTTGGGGCCAGGGCAGACTGGAACAAAGGTACCCTGCGACCACAAGGTGCTTTCAGAAAACCTAGGACATACAGCCCTTGTCAACATCAGGTCATAAGCCAGGCTTGGTGGTGCATGTCTGTAATTCCAGCACTGGGGAGGCTGAGGCAAGAGGATCACTTAGAGTTTGAGGCCAGCCTGGACTACAAAGTGAGTTCAAGGCCAGTAAGTAAGACCCTGTCTTAAAGCATCAAGTCCTTCCACATTTCATCAGATTCCTTACTTTAATTTTAAAAAAGAATTATTCTTAAGTTGTCTTCACTGTTACCTTTCATGGTGGAAACTGTCCAAAGATTAGGAAAGTGTGAGGCAGAGAGCCCTGAATAAGTTACTCAAATACAAGCGGAGTTGTTCTGTGATTGTCCTCACCAGCCACAGGCTCCTGGACTCCCAGGTAAACTGTGGGTTTTTGGCTGCCTCCACTGTTTCCAAGAAGGAAGTAACTGTCCTTTCCTTTCTGACCACACGTCCTCCAGGAACACATGGACATGGAGAAAATTCATGCACAAGAGATGACTTGAAACACCCAGGCAGTGCCTCAGACAGGCACCTGAGTCCTCTGGTATACAGGGGTCATGTGCAGGGACTGACCCTGTTTCCTCACCTGATCGGCCACTCACCTGGCTTTCCTTACCCCTGCCTCATCTCTCGATGACTGTTCAGCATTCATGTTCCTGATTCACTCTATTTTCCTAAGCCATTGGCAATCCAGTGTTGGCCTTTTAGCGAAATATAAAATCTGAGCTAGTGTACATCTCCTGTGTATTGTCAGCCATCATGTGTGCTTTCAGTGGCAATGAACACTCTACCACTTTACAATAGCCCCAGTTGCTCTTAAATGAAAAAGGCAAGATTGTTCTGTCTTTGTAGAGAGCCTAGTTCTGAGGAAGGCACCTGTTGGGAGAAAAGTCAGGGGTGGCACAGGCAGGGCCCATGGGACCGGCTGTGACACTGTCTCCAGCGCTAGGAACACAGTGGGGTGCAGTAGCTGTCATAGCTTAGCAAATGAGTGTGTGCTTTTCCCTTGCAGGTGAAAAAGGTGTGAGGGTGGAGCTCAATAAGCCTTCAGATTCGGTCAGTAAAGACGCCTAGTGTGGCTCGCAGCCCAGCAACACTCCTCACTGAACTCTGGGCGCTGCCTGTCAGCATGTGAACATGAAGGATGGGCAAGGTGGCAGGGGCCTGGCTGGCTGCCCAGGCCAAGAGCAGCTTCCCACGTTGCAGCGAGCGGAGGACCAATGCGCGGCCACTGCGATCTGGGGCAACTGACAGGAAGAGGAGACGCTCACGAAAGAAAATGGTTTTTCTATCTGGACCTGAAATAAGTGCCCTACATAGAATTTTTTCATTCTTATATTTTGCCAGATCTGTCATCTAGCTGAGTTCATTTCATCTCTTTTTTATATCAAATTTGAATTTGGGGTAATTTTTGTATGATTAGGTACAATTTATCAAAACTGAATTGAGAAAAAAATTACAGTATTATTCCTCAAAATAACATCAATCTATTTTTGTAAACCACTTCGTACTATTAAATTTTGCCCTAAAAGACCTCTTACAGTGATTGTTGCCAGTGACTGATGACTAATTTTCTTTTGACTTAAAGGAAAGGAGCACTTTAAGAACCAACTGAAGACCCAGATTGTTTTGTCATCCTGTCTTACACTAATTGAATTCTTTAAAGATTGCTGCTGTCATTTTCAACATTGTTAATAATGAAACCTAATAGTAAAACAGTTACCACTGACTGCTGAGTAAATTGTTTTATAGAAAAAAAAAAAAATACACAAAAAGGAGGGTTTACTCTTTTAAGTTAAATTTAAAAAAAAAAAAAAAAACTAAAATGACTGGCAGTAAATGAACTTGAGGTTGCCTTCAGCATCAAGTTCCTAAAATAAAGGGCTTTCTTCTGTTTTCAGATGTCTCCTGTAGTTGTAGACATAATGTCCTGATTGAAGATGTTTCCTTTTGCTTCTCCTCAATTAACTGTACTCCCAAATTACCGCTGCAGTTTTCCTTAGTCCTGGACTCCATCTGCTCTGCAGATCAGAACTTTGTTTCTGCTGTCGCATGTCTAGGAGAGATGGTAGAGTCAGCAGAGCAGATATGGAGCTGTACACTCCCGTCCCTGGCTCCTCAGACAGCTGTGCAGTCCCCTCATGTGACGCGGCCTTCTGACCAGTGCTGAAAGATGTATGTTTAGCTTAGAGAAACAAAGTGTAAAACCAGATATTTTATTTTTATGTTCTATGAATCTTCTTTTTTACTTTTTAGGAAAAGAGGGAATATTACACAATCACATGGGCCTCCCAGACTTCTGATATTTAAAAAGCAAATTGGAGCTGGGAATGGTAGTACCTGCCTATAATCTCAGCATTGTGGGAAGATGGCAAGTTGAAGGCAGTTCAGCAAGACCATGTCTCAAAAAATAAAGGGCTGGGAGGTAACTCAGTGTGAGGGCCCTGGGCTCTGTCCCCAGTACTGCAAAACAAAAAACTGAATTGAGATGGACATCATAGGCTTCACTTCCATAGCTCTTCAGCAAGCCCTGAGGGTGTTATCCATACTTTGTATGACTAATGGATGTGAGATCTGCCCCCTTGGGTCTTGTCTCTGTCCTGAGCTTCTTTGCCAAAATGTGAGTGTACAGAGTTACTTCTGCATACTTCAACTTAGGGCAGTTTCAGCATCTATATAGTTTGTACTCAGAGACCTTTTCTATGGAAAGCTCAGTAATTTTTATTAAGATTACTATTGTTCATGTAAAACATGAAAAAAATTGAGCCTGATAAGTGGACTTAGGGGTGGATATTCAGTATTGGGATCTCACTTGGGGGACTTGCAGGAGAGAGCTCAGTTGTCTTCCTTGCCTGTGTTCAGGTCTGCTCCAGTCCTGTCTCTCCAAATGCTCAGCAACACCGCCAGTAAGTGCCTCTGCTGCCTGACCTGGGAGTTCAAGGCTTTGCCACCTGGTCTGCAGTGCAGTGTGCTACAGCAGGCCACAGCTCAAAAGCACTACCATTTTTAGGGTTTGTAGGAATCGTTTATGTTGGTGGGAGGTTTATTTGATCACCAATATGTACAGCAACAGCCTTTTACTTGGGGACCCCATGTCACCTAGATGTTTACCTCTGCAGGTGCACAGAGTATCACTCTGTACCATCCCTGGTTGTGCTTGCTGACAGGTCTTACATTACATTGTTTTGGAGTTTATATACCTTCTTGGAAGTCATTGTGAAAAGATCCAGAAATCAGGACAGCCATCTCTTTAATATTCATTTAAGATCTATTCATTTCATGTTAGTGGACCGTTAACTTGTCACCAAGCAAGACTATATAAACAAAATTTAAAAATTTGTGGCCTGTATGTGTTAATCCTGGTTAAAGATGAAGCTTCATAATACTGTTTTTATTCCACACATTAACCAGCTGTAAAACACAGACCTTTATCAGTAGCAGGCAAAGAATTGTTTCCTTATGAAAGAGCTCAAGTTGCTTGTAAAGCTAATCTAATTAAAAAGATGTATAAATGTTCTTGAAAAATTATGGTTATTTCCAGCTGTTGGTTTGTTTTGGTTTGGTTTTTTGTTTTTGTCTTTTAACCCATTATTATGTGTTGGCTTTCATCATGGGCCTCTGCCCAGTCACTGTGCTACTGTTGCACAGCTCTGGCTGGCTCCCCAACAGGTGATGCTACTTTTTGTAAATGACGAAAGGTGGGAGAGAGCACAAACACTGGAGTCCAGCAACTTGAGGTACTCCTGTGGGCACCCCCTGAGGGAATGCTCAGCATTTGACATCTTGTCCTGCTAGTAAGGTTAATGCTCAGGGCTATTGTGTCTGCCACCCGTGCTGCAGAAGGGGCACAGCACTTGTTTCTGGGGTCACAGACATGTGCAGGAAAGCTCGTGAAAGTTCCTGTCGTATGAGATCAATATGCACATTTCTGTATGTCTTTAAAATATTTTTAATGTACTGTTTGAATGTGTTGATGTTTTGTCCTATTTTAAAGCATTTGGAGAATGTACTGAAATAATATTGTTAGGGGTTGAAGACAAATATGCTAGGGATGGAGACTAAACTAGGTAGTGTAATAAAAAGCACAGAAGTGACAAATCTCTTCAGTTGTGGCTCAGCCCCTCAATTGTGCAACTTTCTGAGCCTTTTCTAATCTGACAATAAGCAGTCTTAAAAAATACCTTTGAGACCCAAATGTGGAGTCCCTGATAGTGCGTGGAACATAGCAGGCCTTGAACAAGCATACTCCCTGTCCTCAGGAAGCATGACTGCAGAAGAGCCGAGCTAGGGGCTCTGCGAAGCTGATGGTTTTATCAGGGGTTGGCCTACCAAGCCTAGGTCTTTATATCTTGGATTTAAATTAATCATGGTAACAAAGTACGCTTTCCAAAGTGCATGTGATCTAAAACAAGAGCCCTATTTGGGGTTAGAATGCACTGATCTGTATTTATACTTTATAGCTAATTGCATACTTTTTAATTGTAAACATTCAGAAGTACTTATCCGATCTCAGTTGCTTCAAGCATGTGTTTTATACCTCTGAGATTCTGGACGCAGCCCCCCAGCTTCTGCATGGCCTGATGCTCATGTGGTTTGTGATCACCCAAGAGCAGGCTTTCCCCTGAAATAAATACAGTAACAGCCCCGAGGTATCAGGGTGGGTGCAGGAACTGGAGATGGCATCCTGTGCAGAGCCTACAGGGATAGAAGCCTCCACATCAGAGACAGCCAAGCCAGCTGCAGGCAGTATGCCCCCTGGGGCTGTCTGCTTGGACAAGATGTCACAGGGTCAGGGAGACTGGAGGAGGCCTCACTTTGCAGAGTCTGGTACTTTGGCAAGATTGTTATATTCCTATATTGTACAAAAAACCCATACATCTTTTCTCCAAATGTATAGTACAGGCAGAGAGGATTTCATCTCCATCCACAATTAGGGTCAGGAAGTAACAGTCACAGCTTGGTGGTAGGTGCCAGAATGGGAACCTGAAGCTTATTTTAAATAACTAAAGCAACTTATTTTGTAAAGGATTAAAAAAAAAAAAAAAAAAAATCCCAAAAGACTAGTAATCTCATTCTTCTGAAAAGAAAACAAGTTTGAGCCCTTCAGCAATTCTTCGGGTCCCAGCTCTCTAGGCCCACACCTTGTCTGCTCACTCATCACCCAAACCAGAAGAACAGAGGGCTCCTTTCACTCGTGGGTCTCCAGTTTTCCTGAGACCCACATCTCCAATACTTTCTGCCACAGTGAACGGCTAGGAAATGTCCTCTCACTGGTATACTTATATTATCATCATGCTTAGTTGGTAACTTGGCTGAGTATCCTCAGATTCTGAAGGCATTACCTCATTAATTGTTGCTGTGTGTGGATTCCAAGAAATCCCCGATTCTTTACCTGTTACCTGCTTTGCTTTTCTGGGCAAGATTCCAGAATATCCTCCTCCCCAGGGCTCTGGTCTTTCCAGGGGGCTGTAACATGCACGTACTTTCAGCTGCAACCTACTGTTTGGGGCATCTCTTGATTTTTTTCATTTATTTAGAACCTCTCCCCTCCATTCTCTGCTCTTTCTGGTGCTCCTGCTATCTAGCTATGTGGACAGTCTGTCTGCTAGTTTAAAGCCCATCTGACCTTTCCTAGGCACTGTGGATCTTGGTCTTTGTTGTGAGGATATGTCTTTTCCCATGCCAATAAGAGCTTTGTATCTGCTAAAATGTTTTTAATTCCCAAGAGCTCATGTTTTCTACTTTTTAAAATCAAACTGTTCATTCTTGTGGGTACAGTATGTAACCATTTTTTTAAGAGTAGGACAATTTATTAGGGAACAAGAATAGCTCCAAAGAGGTAAGAGGGGTCCTGAATGGGTTAGTTACCCTAGCCATCTTAACTCTCGTCTTTTCATGTGAGTTTCCCTAAGTGCCAGTGGCCCTTTCCATGTGTTCTTACATAGAAGAGAAGGTTCTGGGCTCCTGGATCTATTATTTTTAAATGGCTCCCTTAATTTAAATCTCTGTTATGATTTTCCAAAACCTGACTGAGAGCAAAGTCACAAATGGCCCATGCTTATGCTATAACTGTGAGCCACAGAGAAGCCAGCAGGAGAGGGGCACTGACACTGGAGCCAGTCAGGGCCTATGGATCATGACACCAGGCTTGGTTATGGCTTAGCTTTAACAGTGTGCCCAGTCCGAAGCAGGTTCCACACCCAATACCCGGAAAAAAATGTGAGCATGGTGGAAAGCACATGGCAAGCAGATAAGGGCAAGAGCTACTTAGCAGTGGCAACACACGGGAGAAAGTCAGGCGCCCCATTGTGCATTAAGGAGTCCTATTGTGTCTGATGCAGGTGTGTAGAGTGCTGGTCACAAGGGCACCTACAGGCAGGAGCTTTGAAGTCCACAGAGTTGGAGATGGCTGTCTAGAGAAGGTGCTGTTCTTGGAGGGGGACATGATAGCTCTTTTTGATGGCAAAGTGAAAGAAAAAAACGAATTCTACAGAAAAAAAAGTACAGACTCCAAGCTCATTTACCAAACCTCCTCATTTACAATAGTGCCATCAATTCCTTGTGTCTACCAACAGAACACACTGACTTAGGCCCAGTAAATCCCAAAGCCATCTTGCCTGCAGAGACCTTGCTGCTTGTGCAAGACAAGGAAAACACCTTTCCAAAATGAGCAAAAGTGGGAAGACAACATCTGTAAATACAAAATGAGCATTAGTTATAGCTGATGAAAATTCTGAACCATAAAGCAGAACACTGACAATGTTGTCAGCAAAGAAATTTTAAAAGGCAAAATTATTTTAGAGTAGACTGCAAGATATCCAAGGAAGAATAAAGTTTTTTTTTTTTTTTTTTTTTTTTTTAAAAGACAGTCTCAATGCAGGCTGGCCTTGAACTCACTATGTAGCCCAGGCTGGCAGCCTCCTGAGTGTTAGGACTACAGGTGTATGCCATCAAACCTGGCTAAATGTTCAATTTTAAATACAATGAATGGCAAGGGAAAGTGGTGATAAAGAGAACAAAATAGTTGAGTGGGCTCAGGACACAGAATAGATATGCATATGTGTGCTGTGACACACCTCCACAGCAATGTACACTCAGAAGTGGGTGCTTCCTGTCAGGTCAACAGGATGGGTGGACTCTTAGCTGCATGGGGACTATGTGTTTGGTGCTAAAACTGTACAGTCAATCCTAGTTCATCCTCATAAATGAAGCCATTTAGACTTGTATGCATGCATGAGAATTTATGGAGCTATTTTATATATTGAAAAACTGGAATCTCATTTGAAAAAATTGTTTTTGTGTAAATCCAGATTTTTATAGTTTGCAAGGAATACTTGAAAATAGCTTAGTTCTTAGGATTTCTTCACTTGTAATACACCTCCACGCTTCCAAGTACATAGAAGTGTCAGTGTTTTTGTTTCTGCTGGTGGGTAGGTAGCTGTGGAACTGAAAAACCTTGCCTCATTCACTCTTGCCAGGAATCTAGAAGGCCCATTGTGCTCTCAGGTCTCTAAGGAGGGGCAAAGGACACTAACGTCCTTCAAATTACCTGGAGCCAGCAGAGCAAGAAGAGCGGTTCAGCTGGGCAGAGGATGAGCAGTGTGATGCAAGGAGTGCAGCCCTGCCTTGGTGAGCACATTTGTGTGGAGTACACTTGTTTTGCAAGATTGTGCAATCGATTCCCCCTGCTTTAGACTGAGGCTGGTAATGAGTGCAAAGGTAGCATGTGAAAGGAAGTGTGGGGATGGTACGGAGACCTTGACCTCTGTATCCTTACAGGGCGAAGGTGCTGGCCCAGTCTCTACCTCCTAGGCTGGGTGTCATTGTGCAGGGGCAGGTTTCTCTCCTCCTTCAAGCTTGCTTCATCTTTAGCTTTTCAGATTTCACCCACCAGAAATGCCACCTGGTGTCCAGTGAGGAGGCGGAAACCTGGGCAGGCACAGTAGTGCTGTGTAAACTGTGTTCTAGCCACTGTGCAAAGCCCTCCTCACATCTTTATTTTGTGTCTTCAGATGATGATTAAGTGTGACCGTGTAACTCCTAATGCTAAATTAGAAACAATAAAAGAAACCAGAGTAGTGTTCACATTGCATCCTTCCCTGCTAATTTTAGCTCTCAAGTTAATTCTTAGCACCAGGATCCATACACCAGAGGCCACAGTAACAGATGCCACACTGCAGTGCCACCTGGGCATTCATCTTCCCCCATTTCACATGGAAACATCCAAATTTAGAAATCCTGTAGAGTTCAAATAAATACAATCTCTATGCTTTGGGACAATGGGACACTATGAGGTTTTTGTTGAAGTACTTTGCCATCCAACTCAGAATTTCTACTTAGGATATGCACTTCCAGGCTATAAAAGCGAAAAACAGTCTTCTCAAGCTTGTTTTGCTACAGTGTACAACGCTGACTTAAAAACAGCAAGTTTCTGTACAAGGCCTGACCTACACCTCAAAAGGAGGGGCCTGAATTACAAACTCAGCTATTAAGGTTGTAAGTTTGCTCTAAAGGAAAAAAAAAAATGTAAGCAAAACTAAAAACTGATAGTGGGTATGACTCAGGTTCTGGGGAGAGTGCCCATTATTGGGGTGTAAGTTGTCAACACCTTTATTTTTCTTGCTGTCAGGGATCCTGCTCATCCCGTGCCATGCTGCCTACACTTCCTGTGTGTCCTGCCCTGCTCCTCCCCACCCTGTGCACCCAGAGCTCTGCAAGTGTGGCTGACTGCCCTTTGTGCCTTACAAAGGCAGTTCCGTGTTACCAGGTGCTCTCTATACATAGTACTGACCATGTATGGTCCCTGCCCCTAACTCCTCTTGGCTAGATCCTGCCTGCAGCCTTTATCCCTCTACCATCACCTCTTGCATTCCATCCACGCTTCCCGTAACAGCATCTAGTCCCTTCCAAGCGTGCTCTCCTAGGCCCATTGCCAACCTAACTCCCCTCACTGATGACTTGTGCCATACAGGTCCGCTCCGGACTATCCTGTCCTGATATCCTGGGCTGCACAATGGCTTGTCCTCAGTGTCTTCCACGTGCTCTCCAAGCCACTCTGAGGTTCACATCAGCTTTCTTCCCCACAGACTCAAAACCATGCTTTTACTAAAAATGTACTTTATTGCACTTGTTAAACTGATGAACATTAAGAATATATATTTAAAATATATATTTTTAATTTATAAATATTATACATTTTACCTTTAAGAAATATCAAAACTTCTAACATCCACCCACACACAGGCTAAAAACTGTTACGGATGCTGCACTGCTGGAAGTGCTCACACTGCTAGGAGGAGTGTGAACTAGCAGTATTAGGAAGGCTAGCCAGATGCACCCTGCAAGCCAGCAAGCCGACCGACCAAGTATACACCGAACTGAAGGACTAAGCACCATTCCTAGCAGCATTATTACCAATAACCCCAAACTGAGAACAATGAGAATATTCATTAATATTACAAAGGATGAAAACATTCTATATTTACACAAATACTACAGAACAATGAAAATGGTGAAAATGGGCTTATGTACAGCAACAGAGATATTTTATTAAGCTCAAAAAATGGACTAAAATCAACCTCTGGTAACAGATGAAAACAGTGGGATGGTGAGTGTGGTGGGCACAGACCAGAAACAAGCAACCACAGGAGTATCTTGGAGCAAGAGTTCGGATTTTTAAGTTATGCAGGTAAATGCTAGGCAAGTTCATCTGGCTTATCGAGTCTTGCGCACTTTGCCATGTATAAATTATATCCCAAAAAGAACTAAAACTGAGTAAGGCTCTGGCGACCAGTACAGCCATGGGACAAGAATAGATACAAATACCTTGTCCCTCTAGTGAAACAGTGAAATGAATGTCTGCATTTGCAAAAAGAGTAAATTTTTAAATGCACAAATGGTACTCCTTTTATAAGAGTTTCAATTTGGCTGAAGGTCTGACACAACTGTTTGGCAGTATTTTCCACCCCTATGAAACAGGCAACTTTGTTATGTCACACATACCAGTTACCTGCCAGCCATGAGCATTGACCACTCACTTTGGTAAGTACAGTTCTGAGTAAAAAATTAAACAACACAAAACATGGCTTACAGAATTATAATGGCTACTTGTCATCAATAATACTTATTTTACTATATTCCATATCTATTTTAGCCTAAAATTTGCTGTCACCTCTAGTAAAGGTGGAACACAGAAAATTCTTTGAGATACAGAAAATTTATTTCCTAAGCTTTTTGGGGGAATTAAATACAGGAGCTGCTCCATTTTTCACTCCAAATCTTTTATGGTTAAATCTCACACCGTGAAGATGAACATGAGTTCAGGGAATGCATTTTAATAAAGAAATATTCAACTTAACCAAATACCTGATGAGATTCCTGATAGAAATTAAGTTTTAAAGACCATCAAGATCAAGAAAGAATAAAAGTATCTAAAACTATCCGTGCAGAATAAACCCTGGCCTACAGAACATATAAGGCAAGAGTGACTGTAGCATCCTGAGATGTAAATAGTGCTTACGTTGCTCAGGCTGATCTTGAACTCACGAGCTTAAGCAATCCTCCCTGAGAAGCTGGGACCTCAGGGGCATTACCACTCCCAGCTGGATGTTAAGTAGCACTGTTAACTACAATCTCATATATGTAGAATTAAAATAGGACATTTTTTGCTGGCTCTGTGAACTACATCCTGACCTTCAGATTTAGTGCCAACCAGAACCTCTCTAGTAGTTGGCCACTTATCTCATTTGCTTCTGAGGAAATGCAGGAAGCAGGTGAGATTTGTTTATTTTTCAGGCTTTTCAGCTTTTGACACTGATGGCACCACCTTCCAGGCACTGATCCAGGTGCTCATTGATCTGTGACTCCACAACTTCAGTCTGACACACTGGACAGCTGACCAGCTGGCTCTGACTGCCCAAGCTTCTGGATCTTTGAGTTGTAGCTGTGGAATCTGAAGTACTATCTGGCTCACTGCCATCACTTTGTAGTTGTTCTTTCTGCATAAAAAATGTGTCAAAAACAGTCTTGTCTTCCAGCCTGGGTCGCTTGCCTGGGAACTTGTCTTTGGACCCACTTCCATGCTGGGATGCAGTTATAGATGCCATTGCTTTGGAGGGATTTCTCAGCGGTGTCTTAGAAGAAGGAACCCTCCTTTGAGAACCAGAAGACACTGAGTGTTTAGTGATGTCACCAACAGTCCTATTTTTCGATAGGGATCCACTCACACTTCTGAAAGCCTTTTGGTTGGCAATTGAGACTCTGGGGAAGTAGCTGCTTAGAACACTTTGCACTGGAGGGAATACATGAGATTTATTTGAGCCATTCTGTTTGAATTTTGCCTCAGTGACAGAATCAGGTCTTATAGCCCGTGCTGAATGGTCCTGACTAAAATCTTGAGAATCACTGATGGCAGATGAGGCAATCGATTTCCCAGATGAAGGTGGATTCCTCATCTTTCCCAGAACATAACCTTTTCCACTGAAAGGGATTAGCGGCTGAGCCTCATCTCTACTGGGGTTATCTGAAAGAGAAGCAAGTAAGATTTTCCTAGTCTTAACATTAATGCAGTAAAAACCACTATGTCACACACAGTCCTCTCAAAATGAAATTATTTCATTCTCACTTAGAACCATAATTACCTATCAATAGGAGATCATCTTGGGAAGTCAGATCTCTCGTGTTAAAGGAGTAAAAGTAGAATTCTCTCATTCAGATATAAAAAACAACAACAAAAATGCTATCATGTCTCTCCAGCTGACCATAGTAGACATTCAGATCTAGGAAAGATAACCTGTGCTCATGGGTCCTACTACACCAATCGAAAATCCTAAGGGACAGAACATCAGCTACATCAACCTGTTACCTCCTCAAAACATGGTAACTCTGAGCTCTGTGTCAGAGAGGAAGATCCTAAAGATGAAAGACTACCAAGTGTCTGTCACATCCATTCCCACTCTCCTCCCAGTGAGCATGGACAGAATCTGACTGGAAAAGGTGTAGTTACAATTTATATTCTGGGCATTATTTATCGCTGACAATTGCATTGCTGTTTCCTAACTACTCAGTGAAGTTAAGACAGTGAAAGGAAATGTTACCTCATATTGTGATGGAAACTTTCTACTTTTACTTCTACATAAAGCAAAGTATATTTTCCTAGCATCATTTCATGGACAATGGAATTTTCTGTTAAGGCTGCATTTGAATATTTTTATACTACAAACAGCTCTAAGGCTTACTTTGATAAGTTCTCTAAAGGGCCATACCATTTACACTGGCCACAGTCATGGAGAAGATAGAAGAGTACAGTTACCTTTATTCTCCACTGCTGATATGGGCTGCCTTTGTAGAATTGCCTTCCCTTTTCCCTTCTTTGAGTAATTCTCTGGTTCCTTGATTTTTATGTAAGTGCCTCCACAGGTTTTCTGGTGCTCGGCCCACCAGTAGTCATGCACGGAGGGTGCCCTATTGGTGGCACGTTTGACATAGCCGTAATATGGCTGCTTATACTGACAAGGCCCATTGCAGCGCCACCAGTGCTGACGGTACTGCTCCACCTCATCGTGAAATGTGTGGTACACCTGGGTAGAGAGATTTCAGTATTCAGTAAACAAGTTAGCAACTTCAAGAGAAATAGTTCACATAAGCAGTTCTTTTTGTAACTTTCCATTTCCCAGAAACTTCTGGAAAGCTCCCTTTGCAGGAAAGAAAGGTAATATATTTAGAAGATCAGAAGCCCATTTTAATGGGAGACAGTAGCAGTTAATTTAATACCTCCTAAACTATGTAAAGATAGAATGAGATAAACTTTCTTGAAGAAAACTAAAGCTACAAAATAACTGTCAGTGCTAAATGATTCAGAAATTAAAATGATAAAAAAAAAAATCATTCCCTAGTTGGGCAGATAGTTCATGCCTCCAGTACTTGAAGCCCTAGATTTGATCCTGCTACTGGAAATTTTTTAGAAAACAGAATCATTCCTACTGCTAAACTGAAAACTTTTCTAGCAGAACAATACCAATATCTGTGAAGAACCAAACTCCTTCTGTCAATGCTTAAACTAACATAGCACCTTTGCCAATGAAGCCTCTACTGTGTTCTCTCCCACAAGTTCAAAGCTCTGCCTGTCTCTATAGTGAACTTTGGGTAGTAATACTGTAACTGTTCATGGCTGTTTCTCTTAACAGAACTTGGGTGTTTTCATCAGAAGTTGGAATGGGTTACATATCTGCAGACTGAGGGACTAAACAACACTACTGAGTCAAAGTTCTCTGTAAATAAGTTTCCGGTTTTTATGTGACATGATTTCTTCTGCCTTTTAGATCTAGATGATGTCTTACTTGGAATCAGCAAAAACCAGTAACTCTCTGGCTAGAGAGTCAGCACCCCCAAGCATCTCAGCAGGAAGGCCTGCAGAGGGCTCTTGAGAAATACTTGGGCTGCTGAGTTGTGAAGGCTCCTGCTCAGCATAGATGGGGCCAAGGTTCAGCCTCCAACACTACAATTACGAAACCACTACTCCTAAATGACCATGTAGCACCTTATTTTCTCAGTGGAATGTTACTATTGGTATAAAACTAAGAAACACCTATATACATAATTTTTCTGGCCAAAAAAGTCTTAACTGGGAGCCGGGGAGATGGCTGAGTGGAATAAGCGCTTCCCTGGTAAGTGCAAGGGTCTGAGTTCAATCCCTGGTTCCACGAAAAAAAAACAAAAGAACAAAAAAGTCTTAACTTCCTATGAAATTATCCTTGTAAGAAAAGAATGTTTTCTGTAATACTAGTTTTATGCTATCTCTTCATGATAAACAAAAATTTCTATTACTTGGCAGGCATGCAAATCATGTACATCATATTAGAGGTAAAAAGGGAAGGGCATTTGCAAATGCTGATAAATGCTGCCCTCTCTACTATATTCAAACTCTTCACATAGTAATTCACTAGGAAAAAAGGACAGGGAATTGAATCTGTTTTGTTTCCAACTCCCATCCTGGTCATAAGGCTTTTAATGATGTGTCACCACAATGAAAATACTCTAGTGAACTCAATACAACAGGAAGTAAGTACACAAAGGGCTGTTCATTCCACAATGCCCCTTCCCAAATTATGACTATATTCTCTTCCAGCTAAGCTGTGGGCTCCATACCAGGCCTGGGAAATTTAATTAGTGCTCAAACTGTATAAACTGTCTTGTGTGGTTTTCCTTTAATCCATCTCCTCACAAGGCTCCTGTGGAGAGGTACTGTTATTACCCCCAGTTGCAGGTGAGTAAGATAAGGTGGAGATGCACCAGGTAGATCCAGGATAAGCCTCAACAGAGGAAGGTAGTATATGCACCCCAGCACCTTGTCACCGTGGCTTTCTTAATCCTGGGCTTTGTCACTTCCTATGATAGTAATCAAAGACCGAATGACACAGGAATTGGTAGTTAGGATCTAGGATAGATTCAAGGAGGCTACAGTAAGGACACCAAGTGAAGGAAGTGTCACAAGAGCCCAATGCTGCAGGCTTCAATTTGTCTTCTTTTGGTGCTGGAAATTGAACTCCAGATCTTGTGCTTGCTATGCAGGTGCTGTCCTGATGTTGAGCTATGACCCTGGCTCAGGCCTGAATTACCTATACCTAAAATGTTAACATAGAGGAGATCAGAGGCCTCAGGGATACTGCTCATTCTACTACTGCAGTGTGCTGTTTCTACTGTTCTAATGTATGGGCCTAAAAAAGCAAATTAACTTCCTTAGGGTTCTTGTTCACTGCCAAAGATTCTCAAAGGTGTTTTTACCTTCCTGTCCACAAGTACTGAGACCAAACCCAGAGGGCTCTACTACTGAGCTACATCTCCACATCCCCAACCATGTGTTGTCGTCCCTGCCCTCAGTATTGGGGATGGAACTCAGGGCCTTCACACTGAGCTACAATCCCAGGCTCCCCCCCACCTTTTATGTATTTGGTACAGGGTCTCACTACACAGCTCAGATTTGTAGGGATTCTCCTGTTTCAGCCTCCCCAGTGCTGGGATTACAGGCATGTGTCATCACATAGTGGCCTGCTGGTCAAACCCAGGGCAGGACAGAGGGAATGCAGTACAGGGGATTACACCCGGGTCCTTGTGCTTGCCTAGGTAGGTGCTTAAGACCGCTGAGCTATCTCCATAGTCCCTGGTCCTTTGTTTATTTTGAAACTGGGTCTTGTACTGCCCAGGCTGGCCTCAAACTTGCAATGTTCCTGCATTAGCCTCTGAAGTAGTAAGTATGAGCCACTGTGCCCAAAAGTTTACTATTTTTGATTAAATTTCAGAAGTTACTTAATAAATAACTAGTAAATACCATAAATGTCTGTGACTTTATATACCGTAATATTGGCTCCAGTCAGGTGGTTGATGCGATGCATATGTTTACAAAACTCTGGACCATGTCCTTCTCGGTCTTTATCATTATTAGTGACAAATAAATACGCATGTATCATTTCATGCAAGAGGGTCTGAAACAGAAAACAATTTTGTTACAGCACTTCTGAAAATAAGAATACATTTTATTACTCTACCTGGTCTGTATTTTATAAGTACACAGTCACAAAATTTTGCAAATATATGAAGCTCTGCATAGTTTGGATAAACAACCCTATTCCTAGAAGACATTATTGAGTACAAAATAAAATACAGAAAGCTCAATAAATCCAACTCATAAAAACTTCATAATTCTGACAGGACAAACAACATTAAAAACAACTCAGACAATCGAGTGAGCAATACACATCACAGGCTGCTCTGAGTGCACTATAAAAAGCTCCAACTGTTAGCAGAAACCAGTTTTAAAGTGGGGGACAGGTGGATGCCATAACATATACCTGTACTCTCAGCTACCTGGGAAGCTGAGGCAGGAAGATGACTCGAGCCCAGGAGTTAAAAGACATCCTGGAAGAGCTGGAGAGATGGCTCAGTAGAATAAGCACTTCCCTGGCAAGGGCCTGAGTTTAATCCCCAGTTCCACAAAAAAAAAAAAAAAAAAAGAAAGAAAAAAAGATTCTGGAAAACATAGACCCTATCTCTTACAAAAAGACAAGTGTTATGGTTGGTGTCTAGTTGTCTCCCCAAAGCCTCATGCAGTCATGGGGCGGACTTCCAGAGTTTGTGATTAACTCATGATCCACTGGGATTATGGGTATGGGTGCTGCTGGGATTATGGGTGTGAGTACTGTACCCAACCTGGAATGGATAACTTAAATGCAACGTAAGTGGGACAGACTTGCTCTCAGTTGCCACCGTTGTAGCTACTCCTCCCTTTTGCTCTTGCTCTTATGCTATTTTTTGCCACCATGAACTGGTGTCCTCTGCCATATGCCCTTCTGCCTTGGACTGAAACGTGTACAAACTGTGAGCTAAATAAACCTTTCCTTCCTCATTTTGGGCATCAGATATTGCCCCATCAATGAGAGAAGAGTAACTAAGCTAACATGCATGGTGAGGCACACCTGTAATCACAGCATTCTGGGAAGCTAAGGAGCACAAGTTCAAGTTTAGCTTGGGGAAGTTAGTGACCAAGACCCTGTATCAAAATAAAGGATAAAAAATAAAAAGGGTGGGATATAGTACAATTAGGTTCAATCCCTTGCACCACAAAAATAGATAAAATTAGTTTGCAATGTCCTAGAGTTCACAGAAAAACTATACACCAGTGGGAGACTAGAGGAAAATTAAGGCTTAATGGTCTCCTCTGTGAACACAAAACAGATGGTTTATACAGTATAAGTTGTTTACCTGACCATGTGTGCTGTAAGGACACTGGAAGGCAGCTGAACCTTGTGTTACTTTAACTAGATGAATAAAAGGGGTTGGGGCTCCTCTGCTCCTCTGTCCTATGGGCAAGAGCCCCTGGCTGCCTCTTGTTAAACTGACTCTGTCACTCATCCTCATTCACCCTTGGGTCAAGACAACAAACCAGAAGCAGGACTAGGTGCCTGCAAGCAATGCCTGGGTGGGGAAGGCTCAAAGGAGTGGGCTGGGTCCCCAAGAGTGGTGCCTGAGGCAAGGACTTGGGGACAGAGGTAGGACTGGTCTGCAAAAAATGACTTGTAAACATATTAAAATGCCTGATGTCATTTATAAAAGAGAAAAAAGGATATTAAATCAATAGAACACTATGTCTTATTCATCAAGGTTGGTAAAACCAGAGTGTGACACTGTTGGCAAAACTATGATAAAATATATATTTGTATATACTGCTGGTAGAGTTCAAAATGGCACAATCCCTATGGAGAACTTCATAGCACTTAACAAAATTACAAAACACTCAGCACTTTATGTTTGTAATCCCTACACAAGCATGAAAGGCTCATGTACTGACTGGTGCATTGACTGTGGCATTGTTTATAAAGGTAAAAACTTAGAAACATTGTACATCTGAACGTACAATCACAAAATAGAATTCTAGAGCCGGCCAAATAAGCACCTGCAAGCAGGCGGGCCAGGGGTTTGATTCCTAGGCTGGCCTCTCGTGCCAGCCCTGCCCCCAGGGCACACTGGGAGGGCAATTGAGACTGGGTGTGGTGGTGCATGCCTATAATCCCAGGTAGTCTGAGGCTGTAAGCAGTCCGATTTAGTAGTGAGACCCTGAATATCCTGTAGAACCTTCCCTAAAATACCAAAAAAGAGAGAATTAACCAACCCCCTCCGAGGGTGCTCTGAGATGGCAACTGAGACAGGGAGTGGTGGTGTGTGCCTATAATCCCAGCACTTGCTAGGCTGTAAACAGAAGATCGCTAGGAGTCCAATCTACACAATAAGATCCTGTAGACCCTTTCCTAAATAAATAAATAAATAAATAAATAAATAAATAAATAAACAAACAAACAAACAGAATTCAACCTAGTTAGAAATAGAATAAAAAAGTTCTAGGAGCTGGCTGTGGTGGTACACAACTGTTATCCCAGCACTCTGGAGGCTGAGGCAGAAGGATGGCCTTGAGTTAACAACCAGCCTGGGATACAGAGCATGATCTATCTTAACTCCCCTAAACATCGCTAGGTAAGGATTTGGAGAAAGCTACAGTGTATTGTTTTAATGAAAAAGACAGAGCACATAGCATTCTGTATAGGAAATATAGGAAATGGGAATAAAATTAGATACAAATATTTGCAAAGCAGAAAAATCAATAAAAAACTATTAATTCCTGTAATAAATAGGTAGAGAGAATAGAGAAAGAGGAATTCTCCTACCTCAGCCTCCCTAGTAAGTGGCATTACGGTCACATATCATCACACCAGGTTCCTGTAACTCCTACCATTATCAATAATTTTTTGAAAAAAGAATTTCTGGGGCTCAGAAAAGACTTGGATGGGCTGGGGAGATGGCTCAGTGGAATAAGCACTTCTCTGGCAAGCACAAGGGCCTGAGTTCAATCCCTAGTTCTGACAAAAGAAAAAGAAATCTCAGAAAAGAAAAAGAACTGAAGGACATAGTTCAGTGGACAAGCTCTTACCTAGCAGGCTGAGGACTTGGGTTCAATACCCAACAACAGCCAAATAAAATAAAATAAAATAAAAATTTGCATCAGAAAAACAAGACTTGCAGACTGGCATTAATACATTTAGCCTTTGGGGGGAAAGGAGAAAAAAGGAAACACACACACACACACACACACACACACACACACACATGCAAGATAGCTAAGATAATTGTACTACCAGTTTCTACTAACTCATTGAAAGAAACAGGGTCTGGGCTTGGTGGTGCATTAAGGAGGCTGATAACAGGATCACTTTGAGTCTAAGCTGCATAGTAAGACCCTATATCAATTACATAAGCGGAAAGAAAATAAATAATATTGTTTTCTAAAAAGTGCTTATATGGTTTTATCAATGTTGCATGCTTGTATCTTGTAAGCTGAACAATTACTTTAAATACACACAAACACACACACAAAGATAATACACGATATAATAACCACTGCTAATTTCCTATCTGATAGGTTCCAGCTTGAGTATAAACTGCTAAATTATTACGAACCCTGATTCAACATGGCTGGATCCCCAACACAGACAGCTTATCCTCCCAATGATCACTTTCTCCTCCTTCCCCACACCAGCCTTGGACTTCCTTTTACACACAAGGGAGCCTCTCTAATCAGCCTCTTCTGTGTCGCTGAACCTGCCCCTCAAGCTCCGTCCAGATAAAAAAATCCATATAATCCCAAATCTCCTTTGTCACAGGTAAGAGGACAGCTCCATCTCACCAAGATCGTTGTGACCTCAGAGTTTATAAAGATTTCCTCTTTTTCTTTTACTTCTGCTGTACCAGACAACTATCATCTTGTTTTTAAATTCTGTATTATTTTTATTGCTTTTTTTTCTTTAAAAATAAAAATCAATAAATTTAGCCTTATAAAATTATGCTTAAAAAAAGGATGACAAATATTTTCAATTTGAAAATATTGACCATTTTCACTAAGAAAATGCCCACTTTAAAGTTTTATCAACTGCATCTCCTAAAAGGAACATTATTTTGTGAGTAAATGTCACTATGAAAAAACTCAAATTCAAGAAAGGCTATTCTATATTTCAAAAGCTCCTCAACAATCTAAATAATACCTATTCTCACAAAAAAAAAAAGTTTCAGGTTCTTAATTTTTAGTTCAACTTAAAGCCTTGCATATAGCACAGGCAGTATTTTTTTATGTCTACAGTGTCCACACTGAGGCCACACTTGGCTCCAGAGAGCATACCTGTTTCCCATTAGTTGTATCTGCTCAGAAGTAAGGACTTCTGATTGTAAAGGTGCTTCAAGTTTCTTGACCTTTCTCTTGTTCAAGTTACTCATATTCCTCCAGCCAAGAGTAGCCTCCTCGCCTAGCTCTACTTGTCAGAAGTCCAATGGGTCTCTAGGTCTCCCCTATCTTGATTCAACTGGCAAGAGTAATACTCATAGGGCAGGACAACACAGCTGAGTACTAATTAAGCATGAAAGCTGGGACAGGTTATAACTTGCTCCTCATTCCTGAAGTAGGATGTCCCTAATTTTCAAAGCTATGGCAAAGACTACAATACTGCTAGTCCAAAGTCACACACAGACACTCAGAAAACAATGAATGGTAGGAGTCTCGGTGGTGGTAGCCACCACCATAAAATCTATATTTATAAAGTTTTTTTTTTACTTCTTAAACCAAAAAACGTCTTTTCCTTTTGTGAATCTCATAAAAATGATTCTGTTAATACTTTACTTACCAGTTTCCCTCCTGTTGCCCAATTTGATACTTCTACTTCTGGGCAATAGGAAATGCTCACTTGAAACCACTACCACATGATTCCACACTCTCAACCACTACTTAAAAAAAAAAAAAATTAAGCTGCATGTGGTGGTGCACACACTTATAATGCAGACAGCACTCAGGAGGGATGATGGCCACAAACTCAAGGCTAACCAAGGCTACACAGTGGGACCCTTTCCCAAAACAAACCTGTGCACATGCTTAATCAGTACTTAAGTATCTAAGCAACTCCTCACCAATGAAGGCTCTCTGTAGACTGACTTGGTTAATCAGGTTTAACTTTTTTGTTTTATATATACTAATTTCTGTGTATTCATTAAATTGCTAATATTGTGCTCATGATACAATGTAAACTGTCAATCATAATTGTTGGCTCTTTCTCTTTGGTAATTTATTTGTATGCTCTATGTACCTGAAACCTACAGTATTACTTTTAGGGTCATTATGTACTTTTGTTAAATACTTTGTTATAAAAATATCCCACTTAGTAAAATTTCTTTTCCTTGAAGTCATTTAGTCTGGTACTAAGACACAACAGCTTTCCCTTCAAATCAAACATACATATCTTTGTTGCAAGTATGCCTCTTTTAATCTAGTATATCAAATATGTCTCTAACAAAATAGTCACCCACATTTAATACAATTAGTGTTTATGTCCACCTTTTTCTTTAGGTCATGTCAGCTTTTTTATTCCTTTTTTCCTCATTAATCAAATGTTTCTATTGTATCATTTTATACTTAGTATGTTTTTACTCTTTTTAAATTGTAGTATAAAACATGTAACATAAAATTACCGCCATAACTACTTTTTCTCAAGGGATGGGGAGCACTATTGCATGAGGTATTATAACACCAAGTCAATGCATGGAGTAGACAGAACAAGCTTTTATTCTCCTTTCTGCTTCAAAATTCCATTTAACAACCTGATATTGGATATAGCTCAGTTGACACATGATTTCAACCAAAGGTTGATCAGTTATGTGTACAACTGAACAGTGTTACTATGCCACTGCTATGAAAGCCATTACCTATTATTATCCTTTAAAGTTCCATTCCTTATATTTTCCAGCATGTTTTAAGCTATTTCCCATTCCAGGCACATAATCTCTACTATCCCTATGCTGTCTTGTGCACATTTTTCAAGTGATAGAACTGAGGCAGGAGCAGGCACCCAGGCCCAGTGTTGTCAGTGGGACCTTCTGTGCTCGTCAGATTCTACTCCATCAGACAGGCCTGGTGAACATGGAACAAAGTACTTCAGGCCCTCCAAAAAAAAAAAATTCTAGCCCAGACTGCTATACCCTGTAAAACTCTCTTTCAAGTTTGATGGAGAAGGGAAATACTTCCATGATAAAGAAAAACTAAAAAATTTCATGTCAGCAAAGCCAATCCTAAAAGATATTCTAGAGAGGGAGCAAAATAACCACAACTCCATGAATGAGAATGGAACGAACCCACCAAATAGGGCAAACAATTATAATACAGGAGAAAAAGAGGTATACAACAGCAGGTAAATAACACGTCAATCATAAATCAATACATCTCAATTATAACTATCAATGTAAATGGTAGTTTCAATTCATCAATTAAAAGAAATGGACTGGCACACTGGATTAGGAAGCAAAATCCAACAATATGCTGCATAAAAGAAACACACTTAACTCATTAAGAAATTCATAGGCTGAAAGTCAAAGAATAGAAAATAATACTACATGCCCCAGCACCTCAGGAAAAAAGCAGGGGTAGCAATCCTGTTTGCAGATAGTCTGAACTTCAAACCAAGAATGAGCAAATGAAACAAAGAAGGCTACTACATACTGGTTAGGGGAAAATACAAGAAGAGGACGTAACAGTCATAAGTATGTATGCACCAAACACGGGAGCACCCAACTAAATAAGAAATATCTTAATGGACATGAAAAATCTAATACCCAAAACTACAATCTTAACAGGATACCTTAAGAGAGCCTCTCATCCCAAAAAGATAGGTCAAGCAGACAAAAAATTAGCAGAACTGAACCAGAACTTGGAACAAATGGATTTAGCGGATACATACTGAGTGTTTCACCTAACCACATCTGAATACACATTTTTTTGAGCTACACATGGAACATTTTCTAAAACACCACATACTAGTCCATAAGTCATGCTTAAGTTATATGCAAGAAAACAGAAATTATCCTATGCATATTATCTGACCACAGTGCAATGAAACTGGAAACAAATGACAAAAGAACTATAAAAACTCCATTAATACAGGGAAATTAAACAACACCCTCCTCAGCAACCAATGGGTTACAGATGAAATTAAACAATATCTACAATTCAATGAAAATTCAAGCACTTATCGGAATTTATGAGATGCAATGAAAGCAGTTCTTAGAGGGAAATTTACAGTTGTGAACGCACCTTTAGAAAAATAGAACGACTCTTTCGGGTCTTCCTTTGCAAGATGATGAAAAAAAGAAGGAACAGCAGTCGTGCCAGAAAGGGCTGCGGTAATGTACAGCCTATTCGCTGTGGGAGTTGTGCCATTCATGGCAAAGTGGTCAGAAATTGATCTCCTGAAGCCCACAAGACGGAACTCCTCCATCCCGATTTAGACCTGCTGGTGCTTCCCCACGACCTCCACCAAAGCCCTTTTAAGGGGAGCTGTGTCTTAATGGACTCAAGAAAACTCTCTTGAGAAAGAAATAATTGAATGTTATACTTAAAAAAAAAAAAAAAAGAAAAACAAAATGGAAACAAATAAATACCCCAATGCTGTACCTCAAACATCTAGGAAAAAAGAGCAAACCAAATCCAAAGCCCGAAGATGGGAGGAAATTATAAAGATTACAGCAAAAATTAATGTAATCCAGACAAAGAAAACAGTACAAAGAATTAATGAATCGAAAAGCTGGTTCTTTGAAAGATTAAATAAAGTTGATAATCCCCTAGCTAGCCTCATCAAAACGTGGAAAGAAAAACTCAAATTTAAGCAATAAGGAATGAAAAGGGTGAAATTACAACAGACCCTGTGGAAATGCAGAAGATCAATAGCTATTTTGAGAATCTTTACTCTCACAGAATCAAAGAAATAGAAGAAATAGACAGATTTCTAGAAAGGTACAAATTACCAAAACTGAATCAGGAAGATATAAGAACTCTTAATAACCCAGTAACAGTCAATGAAACACAAAATGTAATAAAAAACCTACTCTCAAAGAAAAATTCAGGTCCAGATGGATTCACAGCTGAATTCTACAAGAAATTTACAGAAGATATAATCCCAATACTCCTGAAACTCTTCAATAAAATTGAAAAGGAGACAATTTTCCCAAAATCATTCCTGCAGGCAATATTATACTGCTACCAAAACCAGAGAAAGATGCAAATGAAAAAAGGTACTACAAGCCAATCTCCCTCATGAACATAGATGCAAAAATCCTCAATAAAATCCTAGCAAACAGAATACAGCAAATCATTAAGCAGATTATACACCATGATGAGGTAGGATTCATCCCAGGGATGCACGGATAGTTCAAAATATGCAAATCTATAAATGTAATACACTTTATCAATAAAGCCAAATCCAAAAACCACATAGTATCTCAATTTATGCAGAAAAGGCTGTTGACAAAGTCCAACACTCTAGTCTTCTATCTAGAATTTGTAAAGAACTAAAAATCATTAGTGTCCCCAAATTTAAAGACCCAATCCAAAACCAGGCATCCGACATGAACACACATGTCTCAGAGGAAGAAATACAAGAAGCAAATAAATACATGAAAAAATGCTCCACATAACTGCCCATTTGAGAAATGCAAATTAAAACAACACTGAGATACCATCTCACCCCAGAAGGAATGGTTATCATAAAGAAATCAACCAACAACAAATATTGGAGAAGCTGTGAGGAAACAGGAACCCTTCTCCACTGCTGGTGGGAATGTACACAGGTGCAACCATTATGGAAATCAGTGTGGAGACTCCTCAAAAAACTTGAAATCCCAGTCAATCCAGCTATCCTCCTTCTGAGAATTTTCCCAAAAGAATGGAAAATAGCCTATCAAAGTGATATATGTGTGTCCATGTTTACAGCAGCACAATCTGTGACAGCCAAATCTTGGAAACAACCAAAATGCCCATCACCTGAGGAATGGATGAAAAAGATATGGTGTTTTTATACAATGGAGTATTACTGAACTATAAAGAAAAACTCATACCTGTTTTGAAACTGTTTCATTGCTATCTTATCTTCTTTTCTCATTAAAATGAAAAATAAAACAAAAACAACTGAGGCAGGAGAAGTTACACTGGATGCATCCTAGGGACTCCCAAGTATCTACTAAACCCACTCTGAAATAAACTAGGCGTTCCTTCTGACTCATTATGCTTACAAACGTGACCACAACTCTATACTGAAGTATACTTTCAGGCCAATCACACTGCCAGCTCTGGTAGGTGTCCTGGGAGGGCAGCAGTGTTGTGGTCAAACAGTAAAAAATCCAAATTTGTGTATGTGAATGGAAACACTCAAATCCTAAGTTTTTTTGTGTCTCTAAATATGTAATTTAAGCAAATTACTTAACTGCTCTAAACCTTAATTTCCTTATCTGTAAAAAATGAACATAACCCACACTGAACAGAACATAGCTGATATAAAGATCAAATGAGATAATATACCTGACAGCCTTCCATAAATATCCTGCATTATAAATATACAAGGCATTTATTATGTACTCTACAACTCAAGGGATTTTTTTGTATTTAGGACAGGGTATACAAGGTCTCACTGAGTAGATCACACTCATAGTGATCCTCCTGTTTATAGTTTCCTAAGTGCTGGGATTACAGGCACCTGCCACCGCGCCCAGTCTCAATCTACCACACCCTGTCAGCATGTCCTCGGGGTGGGGCGGGGCAATGTAGGTGGGGGATCAAACTCGCAGCCCCTACATCTGCTTTAATTCGCTGAGCTATTTGGCCAGTCCTTACAACTCAAGTTTGCATTAATGGACAGGCAAGCACAAGGGCCTGAGTTCAATCCTGGTTCTGTCCCTCCCCCAAAAAATGGGGGGGGATAGCTTAGTAGAATAAGCACTTCCCTAGCAAGTGCAAGGGCACAAAGTCCTGAGTTAATCCCTGGTTCCACCAAAAAAAATATAAAAATAAAAATAAAAACATGTAAGTTGAAGCCACGGAGATGGTTCAGTGGAATAAGAGCTTCCCTGGTAAGCACAAGGGCCTGAGTTCAATGCCCCGTTCCGCAAAAAAAAAAAAAATACAGGTTAATTCACAACAAACTGATTGTAAATTACTAAGCGAATAATCAGGCTTATATAAACAATACCTCTACAAGATCTTTTCTTGGTCTGAACTTTAAAAGGGGTTCACTGACACGGATGGAACACATTCCACCACTGCCCTCATAGCAGCAAATCCCAGCACACCTGCAAAATAATTAAATATGTTACATTTACCAAATACACATGAAAGAGAAACACCAAAGAGCAAATCCTCACTCCTCTGGCAATTCACACTAAGACGATCCTGCCAGCATACGCCTTTTATTCCCCTCTCTGTATTGCGGACTAAACCTTTTGCACTTGAGCTACATCCTCGGCACCCCTCCCCCTTTTTGAGTCCAGCTGAGTCTCTAGACTGCCCAAGCTGGAGACAAACTATGATCCTCTTGCCTAAACCTCCTAGAGTGCTGGAATTGGAGGAGCGCGCTATCACAGCCAGTTCAGAGAGCTTACAGATCCATCCTCTTGGGACCACCCCAAATTCGCAGGGAACTGTTGCCACTAATGTGGCTTTCCTTACCCTAACAGCTGCAATGCCCAAAGAAGATATTCACCTCAGGGGCCCACTCTCCTCCCCAGCCACTGTCAGCATGTGGCAGTAAACCATCACAGCTGTGGTAGCACACCTGTAGGAAGAGCTATACTTCAAAAAGCTTGATAATCCATCTTAACCTGCCTTACTGTAAGTTGTTCGCTATAAATCCAAACCAAGCCTCATGTGACATCAGATAACCACACATTAACCCTCATATTCTGGCGCATGTTATTTTAAATTAGGAGTTCGCAAACTAAAGAGTATAAAAAGGGAACCCTACTCTTTAGGTCATCCTCACTGAGGGTCCCTCAGTCCAGTACACTCTCAGGGATCAGGTAGGATTCCTGAGGTGTCCTCCGGCCCTTCGGGACTCTGGCCTGGCACGCTTGAGACATAAGCCTAAGTTTTGGGGATCACTAGGTCCAGGGCACTCTTCGTAAGGGTGTCCCGGGGTCAGGTCCTCGAGGCCCTTAGGGCTCCTCCCTCCCAAAGCCCCGAGGAAAAGAGGCGGGGCACCAACGGCAGGCGTTCTGGCCTTTGGGGCGACGTGCGATCGCACTCACAGAGTCATGCGCGCGCTCCACTTCACCTCCACCGCCTCCAGCCGGCCCCAGAAAAACCTGTCGTTGAACTGCACAAATAAGGCCTGCAGATCTGGAGTCGGGTCCACCAGCTCCCAGGACGCGTCCACCAACGACAGGGGCTCCCGTGCTGCGCGCTTAGCAGCCTGTGCGTCCCATTCCTGCTGTAGCCGCAGCGCGACCATCAGATCCTCCTCCATCGCTCCGCCGAGTCCCCTTCAGGCCTTCGACAACACCGCCTTCACGAGACCTTGGGCCCGTCTTCACAACGGGCGCGAGCTCGTCCCAAATAGCAGCGCCAGGATCAGGAGGCTTCGTAGCAAGCAAGGGCCGGATAGAGCCTCAGAAAATCGGTTACGCCTTTTCCCTTCTCTCTCCGGTCTCGCCCCACCCCTGCGCAGAGCTCTGCTCGCTATTTCCGGAATGGCGCGCACGCGCCTTAGCCCGTTAGCGTTTTTGCGCAGGCGTCATAACTGCGCTCAACTTCGGCGCAGGCGCAGTGTGCGACGCACCCCCCTAAACTGCTGGCGCAGCGTGCGACGTGTAGCCCTGGCGCAGGCGCAACGCCCGTCGCCGGGTCCTGGCGCAGGCGTCCTCGTCTTGCTCACGCCCCGCTCCCTCAGCCTCTGGGTTCCGCGGGGTTCGGGTGGGGCAGTGCATCGGCGAGTGACAGCGACTGCAAGAAGCCGGTACTGTGAGGGCGATGACCATGTCAGACAGCGGAGCGAGCCGCCTGCGGCGACAGCTGGAATCGGGGGGTTTCGAGGCGCGGCTGTACGTGAAGCAGCTGTCGCAGCAGTCGGACGGGGACCGCGACCTGCAAGAGCACCGACAGCGCGTGCAGGCGCTGGCTGAGGAGACAGCGCAGAACCTGAAGCGCAATGTCTACCAGAACTACCGGCAGTTCATCGAGACGGCGCGGGAGATCTCCTACCTGGAGAGCGAAATGTACCAGCTTAGCCACTTGCTGACGGAGCAGAAGAGTAGTCTAGAGAGCATCCCGTTGGCTCTGCTGCCTGCTACTGCGGCGGGGGCCGCGGCCGGCGAGGACGCGGCGGGCGCGGGGGCCCGGGACCGCCGCCGAGGCCAGGCCGGCTTCCTGCCCGGTCCAGCGGGCTCCCCGCGCGACAGCCCCAACGCGGGCGAGGAAGGAAAGCAGCGCACGCTGACCACACTTCTGGAGAAGGTTGAAGGTTGCAGACACCTGCTGGAGACGCCTGGGCAGTACCTGGTGTACAACGGGGACTTGGTGGAGTATGAGGCAGATCACATGGCGCAGCTGCAGCGCGTGCATGGTTTCCTTATGAACGATTGTCTGCTGGTGGCCACCTGGCTGCCCCAACGACGGGGGATGTACCGCTACAACGCGTTGTACCAGCTGGACCGCCTGGCTGTGGTCAATGTCAAGGACAACCCGCCCATGAAGGATATGTTTAAGTTGCTCATGTTCCCAGAAAGCCGAATTTTTCAGGCCGAAAATGCAAAGATCAAAAGAGAGTGGCTGGAAGTGCTGGAAGAAACCAAGAGGGCCCTTAACCAAAAGAAAAGGAGGGAGGAGGAAGAGGCAGCAGCCGCGCGAGGACCTCTGCAAGTGACTGCTAAAACCAGCAATCCCTTTGAGGAGGAAGATAACGATGAGCCAACTGTTCCTGAGGAAGAGGAAGAGAAGGTGGACCTCTCGGTGGAGTGGATCCAGGAGCTGCCTGAAGATTTGGACGTCTGTATTGCCCAGAGGGACTTTGAGGGTGCCGTTGATCTTCTGGACAAACTGAACCACTACTTAAAAGACAAGTCCAGCTCACCTCCTGTGAAAGAACTCAGGGCCAAAGTAGATGAGCGTGTAAGGCAGCTCACTGAGGTGCTAGTGTTTGAACTCTCCCCAGATCGCTCTCTGAGAGGTGGCCCCAAGGCCACTCGCAGGGCAGTTTCTCAGCTAATTCGGCTGGGCCAGTGCACCAAGGCATGTGAGCTTTTTCTGAGAAACAGGGCAGCCGCTGTGCATACTGCAATACGGCAGCTGCGTATCGAAGGAGCTACTCTCCTCTACATTCACAAGCTCTGCCATGTCTTTTTCACCAGCCTGCTGGAGACTGCAAGAGAATTCGAGACAGATTTTGCAGGCACCGACAGTGGTTGCTACTCTGCCTTTGTGGTCTGGGCAAGGTCAGCTATGGGCATGTTTGTGGATGCTTTCAGCAAGCAAGTGTTTGACAGCAAGGAGAGCCTCTCCACAGCAGCAGAATGTGTGAAGGTGGCCAAAGAACACTGCCAGCAGCTGGGGGAGATTGGGCTGGACCTCACCTTTATCATCCATGCCCTGCTGGTGAAAGACATCCAAGGGGCCTTGCACAGCTACAAGGAGATCATCATCGAAGCCACCAAACACCGCAACTCAGAAGAGATGTGGAGGCGGATGAACCTGATGACTCCTGAGGCCCTGAGCAAGCTCAAGGAAGAGATGAGGAGTTGCGGGGTCAGTAACTTTGAGCAGTACACCGGTGATGACTGCTGGGTTAACTTGAGCTACACCGTGGTTGCCTTCACCAAGCAGACCATGGGCTTTCTGGAAGAGGCACTGAAGCTGTATTTCCCTGAGCTGCACATGGTGCTTCTGGAGAGTCTGGTGGAAATTATCCTAGTTGCTGTTCAGCACGTGGATTACAGTCTGCGCTGTGAGCAGGATCCAGAGAAGAAGGCTTTTATCAGGCAGAACGCATCTTTTCTGTACGAAACTGTCCTCCCTGTAGTGGAGAAGAGGTTTGAGGAAGGTGTGGGGAAACCTGCCAAGCAGCTCCAGGACTTGAGGAACACCTCTAGGCTCATGCGTGTGAACCCTGAGAGTACAACTTCAGTGGTCTGATGTTTGGGTCTGCTTGTGTGTGCATACATACTGTTTATGTGTTATTTGTATTTATGTTATTACATTAGTATATCTGTGATAGTTTGAAACAGCTCAAAAATTTAAAAATGCCTTCTTAGAAATGCAAAATGAGAAGGAAAAACATGCTAATTTAAGTCCATATAATGAAAATATAGAAATTATTAAAACGTGCTATCTGTGCTTGATTTTAAATTATGTTAATTCTTAAATGAACATGTCCCACTGTAGTATTATTTTGGGTCAAAAATACTTTCTCGTGTTATTCAAGAAAAAATGTCTATAAATACATGTCATTATGTTGTGAAGTTTCCCAGTTCACCAGAATGTTACTTTTCTTAAGGGGTATAGTGCCATCTCAGACCCTGCCTCATAGATTTGTCCTCCTCAAACTAATTGAATAATTTGAGCAAAAGAAAAGAGTTGGAAAAAATGTTTTAAGATAAATTTTATTCAAAATAATTCCTAAAATTAGCTGTGTGTAGATGTCAGGTACTCCCAGTTACTGGAAAGGCTAAGGCCAGCCCAGACAATTGTGTTAGGCCCTATCTCAAAAGAAAACAACTGGAGATGGTGGTTCACTAGTAGAGTACCCTGGGTTCTGTCCTCAATGCTAGGGGAAAAACAAAAACAAGAAACAGAAAAATCACTTGAACAAACATTTCCATAATTTGAATGGCTGATTATTTCCAGTTGCTAATTAGTAGCTTGATATTTTATTTAGAAGCATATGTATAAATTTCCAGCTGGAGCTTTTGTCTTTGTCATATGTTAAATTTTAAAAAAATAATAATAAAAACAGGGTTCACATTGAGGAACCTTGACAACAGCTAGTGACTTTCAGCCCCCCCCCCACTCCTTTAGTATAAGTTACATAGTGGCTCATTTTGCAGACAAATGAGAAGTTTCTATTGAAATCTATATGGATTTTAGAGTTTGGGTTTGGAAAAAAATGCAGATCTTACTGGTCTCAAAAATGACTACTTTGAGCAGAAAGCAGGAGGATTACTGTGAATGTGGGCTACATAGTGAGACCCTGTACAAATAAAAAAAAAAGAATGACTACTCTGAGCAGAGATTTGTTTTGGATTCTTTTTTGTAACAAAGAGAATAGAGATGAGACCATTATAACCAAAGGACAGAGAAGAAGAAACTTTCTGTGAATCCCAAAAGGCTCTGTGTTACATTTTTCTTTTTTGAAACAGAATCTTACTATGTAGTTCAGTTGGCTTTGAACTCATATAGACCCAGATGGTCTCTAAGTCATATCAGTCCTCCTGCATCAGCCTCCCTGAGTGCTGGGATTACAGGAATGTGCCATCATGTCTGGCCTGTTTTCTTGTTTTTGATTTTTTATTGCCTTGTGTGTAAAAGGACTTCAGATTATAATGCTTAATTCATATTGTTTAGCAAACCAGAAATAAATGTGAGCTCCCAGGTTTTCCAAACTATGCTTCTACTGTGTATTAACATTCTTCATTATTTTGAAAGAAGTGTTAATGGTGAGATGTTTTTGGCAGCATCTTGTGATTCTTTTCCTTAAGCTGTTTGTGATAGCCATGATTTCTAAGGGTCATTTCTCTTATCTGAATAAAAATGATGGTATTAAGACTGAAAATTATGTTAAACCTAAATGGATTCTGAGTAGTGACTCTGTTATAAGACTCTTTATTCAGATGCCAGACTAGCACTTTTTTTTTTTAAGCTGTCTTACTTCCCCACCTCATATTGGGATTGAACCATACTGGGATGTACTGAACTGTATCCCTAGCCCTTTTTAAAATCTTGAGATAGGGTTTTTGCTAAATTGGCCAGGCTGGACTTGAACTTGTAATCAATTTTAAACTGTTCATATGTGGTCAGGAGGACCAGGGGAAAAGGGTATGTCAATAAACTTACTGACTTGACTTTGTGAGATCAAGTCTCAGAAATGAAAAGGGCTGGGGATACAGCTCAGCGCAAAAGCCCTTGCCTCAACTTCCAGTACCACTATATATATATATATATATATATATATATATATATATATATATATATATATATATATTTGAAAGGTATTAGGATGTTCTTTGACTTTTTTTCACATATCTAGGATTTTTCTGTATACCATAACTGGATATCTTAGATGAACAAAATGATTATACTTTTTTTTTAAAAATCACTGGAAACTTAAATTTTATAAAATTTTGATTGTGATTTTTTTTGCCATTTACAGTTTCTAATATATTGTAGAAAATATGATCTGTGTAAATATGGCACAGGGTCTTTGAAATGATAGTTCTGAAAGTTCCTCTTAAGGCATGGAATTGTGAAAACTTAAATCTTTCATTCTCATATATATATAAATGGTTGCTTCTTCATAAAACTGCCTGCTTTTTAAAACTGGAAGTACAGAATTTCCTTCTATTAAGAATTTGTCCATAACAAGAACCGTAATTAAAGGAAGTATGCTTTGGTGAATCAATCAGTGTGGACAGTTGATTAAATCTGCCAGCTTTGTAATGTACTTCTGTGCTGGACATAAAGTGTTAGCCCTGCATTCCCCAATGTGGGATGAGAGCTCTTCTCTCTAATCCTTTTGTCTAACTAGATCCTAAGTTCTAAAATCAAATCCAGAAATATAGTATGTGCTGAATACCACTTAGCATTGATGTTGTTTTCTTGTTTGCTTCAAGCATCCTGTCACTTGAGGTAGGGACCATAGGCTTGATCAGCTTAATTATTGCTTGGGGGAAAAAAAACGACACTGGAATTAAAGTCTTTTTTGATTAAAACTTCATTTCACTTAAGTACAAAAAATGTGCCTATTTTTTGCTTCAAATACTACCCATAGTTTTATTTTCAGTACTTGTATCCTGCAACTTGATCTCTTACCAATTGGGAACTTTGGACTTAACTTGGAGTATAAAATCAATGTATACATTTCACTTTTGATATGCTGTTACAAGGAACTTGGAAGTGTTTTATGAAATAAAGCTTTAAAATGTTCTTACACTGGATAAAATTGATATTACACTGTTCTATCAATCTTCATTAGTCAAGATTTTTTAATGATTTAAGGTTCATTAAAATATATACAGCAGGGGCTGGGGAGATAGCTCAGTTGAATAAGTGCTTGCCTGGCAAGCACAAGGGCCTGAGTTCAGTCTCCAGCTCTGCAAAAAAAAAAAAAAGCTACCTCCACATCCCTGGTGACTGAGTTTCTGTTTTATTTATTTAATATAAAAATATTTGTTACACAAAAATATGACAATTGACAAAAATATCAAGTTTTAAAAATTAGAAATAGTACTAAGCTATCTTTTATTTTTTATTTTTTATTTTATTGAAGTACAAATATCAATCAGTTAAGACACCTTAACAAGACAGATTCGATAAATTAATACATTGCAAACTTTTCATACTGTTTTGGTATCGTACAAGGTGCATACGTGATATTATACTTACAGACATTATTATAGTAGATGTCTGTTATCAATAAATTAAGAGTGTAGCTGTTATTTTTTATACCTGAATTATATCAAAAATTCAATAATTATTTTCCTAGTGGATGACTGTAGTACTAGAAGCCGACATAATATCCTGTCCAACCACCATTAGTGCAAATCTTGCCTCTCATAGGATTATGTAGAAGCACAGCGTTATCTATTCCAACTGTACTGTCTATACACACACATCATGATTTTTTCTTTCTATACCCCTTCCTTTGTCTACACCTGTCAAAGGTGGAGTACTAAGCTATCTTGTAAAACTTAAGATTTAACATTCTTATGTTCCTGTTACTGAAATATTCATTGTTCTTTTATTGTTATAGATAAGAAGGATAGAAAGCTGTTAGCTAATTTAAGCTTCCGTTTACTGTCCAAATTGTGAATAAATCAGATCTCAGTTTTCTTAAGATTCCCTTGAAAGTCCAGATGTACAAAATGTGAATGTACCCTAAAAAAATGTATTTTCTGCCACCTGCACATCCCTAAATAAAACATAGAGGCCTCAAGACCAACGAGCTGAATGTCAAGGTTCTGCCTCTTTTAAATTAATGTATGTGGAGGAAGCAGTAACATTCACAAGTATCAGTGCTGTGTTTCATAATGACTGAAGTGTGAATACAGGGAGGATGAAATAAAGCTAAGCATGTTTTCTCAAAAAGCGTGAAAATTGGAGAAAGCCTACAAATAAAAATTATAATTACTCATCTGCATATAGCAAGAATACTGATGAAGAAGAGCATAGGATAATTGGAAGAGTTCTGGAAGTTTTCATGCCAGTATTGGTCTGAATTACTGGTCCTTGAAGAATGGACAAAACAGATCTACAAAGATTAAGAGCATGCCTTGAGTAGCAATTGTCCCAATACAGATGTCACATGAAGAAACCTGTTCCAAGGGACAGCAGAGCATGGGGAAGTTGTACAGTACATGCCACGTGAGGTGTGCGGAGCCAGCTGGCCAAACCGCCCACAATCACTGCCCAGAGGTACCCTGGGTGAGAATCATGTGCATTTTTACCCAGAAATTGGATTAAACCATGCATGCAGTTCATTTGGCAGTTCAGGGTTTTTCACCTATGTTGTTTTTTTCCTGTTAGAATTATCTTCAATCATAGTTGACGGATAATTTTTTTTTTTTTAATATTTCAGGGAAGGGTCTACAGGGTATTCAGGGTCCCACTACTAGATCAGACTCCTAGGGATCCGCCTGTTTGCTGTCTCAGCACACCCCAGGGGCGGAGCTGGCATGGCAGTGATAAACTATAACTTCCCATTTTATAATTATTTTGTTGACTTTAGGTTTTTGTAATTGCAAAAAATTCTGAAGAAGCTTCATGCATACAGGTAATGTATATGTGTATTTATGTGTGCGCAAGTGTGTATCTGAAAGATACATGGATAGACATTGTTCTGCCACACTGTACTTTTAAAAAAAATTGGCTCAAATCATCAGAAGAGTAGTCTCATTTTATATTCTTGCCAACAATATGAGGAAATGCCATTGTACTTGTTTCTAGGAATGCTTTTTAAAATACTCATAAATGTAGTTCTGTTTTTACTAGTCCTCTCTGAAAAAGTGTCTTATTTGTATTGTTGTGATTGAGCAACTCTGTATTTCTTTTTCTATCCAATAAACTTTATAGTTGAAGAGATAGCTCAACAGGCATAATGCCTGCCTGGAAAGCACAGGATTCTGGGTTTGATTCCCAGTACTAATAAATAAATAAGTAAACTTTATATCTGCTACCATTCTACTATCTTTGGGAATTTATTGTATACTTATATTTTTTATTTTTCTTTGACATGGGGTCTCACTGTGTAGTTCAAGCTTGCCATCAATTCCTTTTGTAATCCAGGTTGGCCCCAAACTTGTGGTGATCCTCCCGCCTCAGGCACCCAGACACTGGGATTACAGGTTTGTGCCACCACACCTGGCTGTATAGTTAGAATTAACATGCACTACAGTTGTTTTTCTTAGTTTGCCATTGGCTTATTTTTTTATATACATGCTGCCAAAGTAAGCACTATCATTTTGTTCCTATGTTCACTTACTTTCATAGTGTGGTTAAGTTCTAATCAGTTATGAAGCCAGACTTGTCCGGGCTTTTTTCTTTGTGACTTCAGTTTTGTGTCAGGCTCAGAAAGGCCTTGTTTGCTGGATGTGGATACATGCCTGTAATCTCAGCACTCAGGAAGCTTAGGCAGACGGATCACTGTGAGTTCAGGGGTAGCCTGCACTACATAGGGAGATCCTGTCTCAAAAAAAACAAAGCAAAACACAAAAAAGGACTTGTTCACTCTTAAGTCAAAAACTATTTTTCTTTCTGGGCCTTGTTGTGTACGCCTGTTATCCCAGCACTCAGGAGGCTAAGGACAGCCTAAGCCACATAGTTTAAGGCCAGCCTGAACTATAGTGAGGCCCTGTCTCACCAAAAATAAAAAAATATATTTTTCTTATAATTTATTGTAATTTGAAGTTTTGCTCCATTTAAAAGTAAAAAATGTCACCATCCCATTTTCCCACAAGTAGGAAGTTATCATATTGTTGAACCATCCCTCTGATCTGAAGTGCCATTTTAATGCCAAGTCCATGCAAGAGTCCTATCTGGGTAATGTAGCTACTAAGTGAGACCCTGTCTCAAAAATTGAAAATGAAAGAGAGGATAATGATACAGCTCAGTGTGAAGGCCCTGGGTTTAATCTCCAGTACTAGGAAAAAGAAATGGAAGCGATCAATAACAGATCAAAACAAGAACATTCCCCAGCACTGAAGAATTCAGATCTACTGAAAAGGTCTGTCAAAGGCCAAAAAGGACTTACAAAGGCCCATACCAAATGTATCATCTGACATTCAAAAAATTAAAGAGATAGAACTGTCCAAGAAAGCATGTAGTTTGTATTCAGAATGGCTTTGCCTTGAGAATAATTTGAGAAATACTTTTCAAAAACCAGACAGAGCCAGATGGAGTGGCACACAACCATAATTCCAGGAGGCAAGTCAGGAGGAGGCCCAAGTTTAACTGTGGAATTTTAATCCCCATTGTGGTTGTATCTTTTTTTTTTTCTTTGTTTGTATTTATCATTTTTAAAGAATACAAAATAGTGATAGAAGAAAACAGCATTATACATGATACAAGATTTCACTAAACAAAGTAATAGGAATCCAACGATCGCTCTATTACATGATGCTATGTGCAAATTAAGTTTTTCAGATTACCAGATATAAACATATAAGTTTTGTTTTAAAAAAAAACAATAACTAAGAAGTTATAAGAAATTCAAGAGAGGAAAAAAATCAGAGTAAAAACAAAAATTCTAAGCACTGACTTCTCCTTTCTTTCTTTTTTTTTTGGCAGAACTAGGCATTGAACTCAGGCCCTTCCACTTGCCAGGGAAACATTTATTCCAGAAAGCCATCTCTCTTGCCCTTTCTACATATATATATATATACATTCATATTATTAGAATTCTCAAAGTAGAAAGGAGTAGGCAATAAATATTTAAAGTTTTAAAATTTCTGAATTTAGTTCAACATATAATACATTTCCAAGAAAAATGAACCTTTTGCACAAGAAATTTAAATAAAATCATACCAAGATACACAAAAAATGCAAAAAATGAAATTGTCCAAAACTTACTATAAAGAAAAATGATTAAAGCATATACATAAAAATATTAGTTATGGAAGAACAAAATTAAATAGCATATTATTCCACATTAGAAAGAAAAAAAAAGTGTATAAGAAACTAGACTAATTAAAGGACTGAAAGAAAAAAAAATCTATCCTCCTTGAATTTTATACTTAGTAAGCATAGCTTTGAAAACTAAAAGTAAACTATTTTCTAGTTATACAAATTTGAAATACTTTAATACCTCCAGATGTAGCATATAGGAAATAACAAAGAGCATAATTCAAAAGGCAGGAGAAATTGCAGAATGCTCCTGGATTGTCGTGAGTGTCTAGTGCACTCGGGTCCCTGGGTAAGGGTCACGCAAAGAATCGGGACACGGGGGATGCAGAGCGAGAAAGCAGCAGTTGTTTCTGCATGCCGCTTCTTTATTCACAGCTAATTTTATATAGTTTTTCTACACAAGAATAGCATATAGCTAATGAGCACAGGTGTACCATATCATTCAATGTTAAACACAAATATCATAAATTTCTGTCTGTACTTTAAAGCCTTGTACTTTTGACCTCACTGCCTTCTATTTGTTGGGAACAGTTAATCATATAGAGAAGAATGCCATGTTTCGTCTAAGCAAGCATACAAACTTTCTTCTGTGTTATCTTTGGCCTCTAGCCACTGCCTTTTCAGCCCAATTAAGCAGACTTTGTCCTTGATTATGAGAACTCAGGGGAAGAATCTGTTCTTCTCTAAGGACTTGGCCTTCCAAGTCCTGTCCTTATGTTCC
>PVKA01002179.1:0-35345 GCA_004027165.1 Ctenomys sociabilis
CATAGTATACTTTTTACTTTTAATACTGTATTGAGAAAAACATTTAAGAAAAAAATAATTGCCTGGTATATTATTGACAAATTTATATAATGTTAAATATTGCAACTTTAGCTATTGAAAAAAATGATGGATTTGAAAGATACTATTTATGAATTTATATGTGCTCATAAAAAATAGAGATCAAGATTCCTTTTAAGCTATCAAACGCATACTTAAACTTGGTATAGCATTTTCATGTAGCACAAGGAAAATGTTTGAAAAGTTTTCATATTCTTCCATAATTTCTGATGTTTTATTTCAAATAGTCCAATGATATTTACAAACAATGATACATAATTCAATATGTTATTATATTTTCTGCAGGAAAAACACTATATTTTGGTAAATATCAATTTAATTTTCTTTTACAGTTTGGGTTTTTTTTTGAGACAAAGTCTCACTATGCAGTTTGGGCTGGGTTTCTGCTCATTTTTGTAGCCACAGGCTGGTCTTGAACTCACAGTGATCCTTCTGTCTCACCCTCCCAAGTTTGCAGGGTCTTTTACAAATATATTAAATATTTAGTTTTAAAGTCTTATCTAAATTTGGGTCATTTTATCTCTTTTATGACCCATGGAGACTAATTTCAAGTATACTTAAATTTCTATGAGTATATTTCTACAATGTTATTCATACCTATGAAAAGATTCTTAGTACAGAATATGATTTAATCTGGGAATATGTTAAGAATTGAAAATATAATCAAAAGAAAGCTTATTAATTATGCTGTGATACATTTAAAGTTATTTCATCCTTGTAACTGTTATATAAATTTAGTTTAAATACTATTAAATTGAGACACCAATTTATCTTATATATTTAAAAAGTAAATATACTCAGATTTCTCAGCATACTATAAAATGGTATTACTTTTTTAAAAAAGGATGTTTATAATATTATCTGATATTTAGAAGATTGGGGACAAAAAACTATGAATTTTCATCATTCCATATTACAAAAACCTTTCATTTTGAGCTTTGGTGTGGGGGTATGCACCTGTAATCCCAGCACTTCGGAGGCTGAAAACAGGAGGATCACTACCAAATACATTAAAAAAAGTTTTTAACCTTGACTTTATGTAGCCTTTTGAGACAGGGTTGAATTAATAATGTTAACACAATCTGAGCAAAAATGAATTCCAGACATAATACAATATACTCAATTAATTATAAAAATTAATGACAGGGCCCAGTGAGATAGCCCAGCAGACCAGCAACCTGCTCAGGTGAGTTCAGGGACTTGGGTCCTATCCCCAGCATCATGTGCTGCAGTGGTCTCGCCCCAAGGCCCACTGACCTGGCCACCGAGATCTTGTGTGGTAGCATACGCTTGTAATCCCAGCACTGGGGAGGCTGAAAACTGGAAGATCACTGAGTTGAGTTTTTTAGGGAGAGCCTATATCAAATATACTAAAAAATAAAATTAAATTTAAAAAATTCAAAAAATTTATGAGAGCTTTCCTACTTTTATGTCAAAAAATGGCACTACTTCCAAACTGGAGTGTTCATGGGTCCCTTTTGTGGTGTACCCCATAAAAGCTAAATACTAACAAACTAGTTTCATTATAAAATTGTTTAGCTCTGTTGTTCACATTTAACATAAGTGTGCCAGAGACATGTCAAGACAGATGTTTGTCAGGAGTATCCCTTCTTCAAGTTCACCTGCCTTACCATGTATTTTTATAATCAAGCAATCTCATATTGGTGCAATATATTAATAAAAAGTGCATATTATAACTATAACCTTCTCAGAGAAGTTGATTTTACAGTAATAAAAGAGCAAATACTGTCTGTCAATGGTAGCATTCATTATTTTTAGTGCTTACTTTGGCAGCATGTATACTTAGAAAAAGTTAAGTATTTTTCACTGTGAAACAGAAGAATTGGGCAAATTTAATTATTTTATTGTAATTTCATGGAAAATGCCCCATCTTTAGTATTTTACAGCTATCACTAGAATTGTACCTATTCCTCAGAGCTTTTATGGTAAAAAAAAAAAACAAGTTTTTCATAAACAAGTTTTCATAAAACAGTTATCAAAGTCATTTTACTATATAAAGACATTGTGTTAAGTGATATGAGCATGTTTTTCATTTTCATACCAGTTATAGAAAGTGAGATTTATTTTTGAGACAAATAAGTAACGTTCAATTGGCATGTATTTTGCTCACAGATTCTTAAAAGTAGATAAGTGAGAATAGAAATTAGTTATTTTATCTATAGTTACACTCAGTTTGTGCTGAATTCTATTTTGGCTTAATGTATAGCTTTCTATCAGAACACTGTATTGCAGAGAAGATGTTTATGAAAGTTATCATCATTGTTCTTGCTGAAAATATTATGTCCATCCAAAGTGTCTCAATGTGTAGAATGTAAGGAGCTCCACATGGGCATCAATGCGCAGTGTATACAATTATTTGCTTTATGTACTGAAAAGTGCACTTTGAAGAATTCATGAATCACTTTATATAGTTTTATCACCTTACAATGTTTTTACCCCATTGTGCTATCCAGGCAGCTATTTTGATGATAGTCTGACTTGAGGCTAGGCTAGGGTTCCAAGAGATTCAGATCATATACTAGAGGCTTCACAAACACCGTAGGAAATTGAAAACATATGGTAAGTGTACAATATTATTCAGGCTGTCATTGGGAATGAGGACACAGACATGTTTCTCAGCTTTGCTTTGGTATCTGTCTGCAGAGTTGAGTTCCTCCACTTCAATAAACAGTTAAGGGGTTAAGCCATATCATTTTCAGTATTTTGGGCAGCTATTTTTCTTCTTTTTAAAATATTGTATTCTTTAAAGTATCATTGAATGAAGAACTTGTGTGGTGCTTTCATCTCCAGGCACACACTGCAGGCAGAATATCAGATAAGATAGAAGAGAGACTTTTGACGGAAGACGATCTGGACCAAGATGAATGCATTAGAATTCCGACTGAGATGTGTTATTGAATAGTCTATTTCTTGTCTCCCCATTTTATGAATCATAAGTTAAATTCACTGAATTTTATTGACAGTGCTGAGGAAAACTAAGCTGCAGTATCCAACTGATTATTTAAAATGCAATGGATTAATTTTTAAATGAAGATGAAAACAACACAGACATTCAAACTTATTCAGTAGACCTTAGCAACCGAAGAACTGAAACAATGTTCTTTAAAATGGAAAGAATTCAATTGTAAATGAATCCAAAGATGAAGCACTGTATAACTTTTCTTACAGCTTAGTAAGAGGCTACAATCCCAGCAGAATGGATAACCCTGGAATTGATTCTGCACAAAAAAAGGAAAGTACTAAAGCTTCCAACTAAATTTTTATTTAATACCACATAAAGGAGAAATGAGAGCACATATGCTCTTATTCTCATGAATGGGGACTGCATCTCTATGCATATGTGTGTAATAGAGAGGTTCAACTGTGTCTCTGAAGTGCAAGCATGCAGAATAGAAGAAATATCATTAAAATTGTATGTACAGGGAAAATCTTGCATGATCAGACAGTAGCAATGCTCCAGGAATAACTGATTTTGACAGACAGACACACACACACACACACACACACACACACACAGTTTATTTAACAGATGTACAAAATCATTTATGTACTTTTCAAAAATTATAACTTTGCATTTTGTCTTTCACTTCAATTTTTTAGTTCATATATTTGAAAGAAGAAAATTTATCTGGCAGTTTAGGTTAGCTGTTGTTCCAGCTGATGGAAGGGTGTATGAATTATCATTTTTACATTACTTATTATGGTACAATTACAGTTTTGCCAAAGGAAAACATTCCACAGATATTAAGCACAGCAGAGTTATAAAAATTATGATAAACACATTAGAGATTGAAAAGTAAATGAAGTAGTGAGGGGACGTATCAATTTTGTGGAAAGAATTGTCAGACATCCATTTCAAATAATGTCTGAGTGCCAGTGAGATAGCTCTGCAGACTGAGTACCTGCTCATGGCAAGCACAGGGAAGAGGTTCAATCCCCTGCACCACAGGTCATGTTGGCTTCAGCCCCCGGCGCGCTGAGCCAGCCACTGAGACCAGTCTGCAATCCCAGCACAGGGAAGGCTGCAAACAGAAGGATCACTATGCGTCCAAGCTGCATAGTGAGAACTTCTACCACATACATAAATTAAAAATAATAATAAATGTTTATCCCTTTGACCTAAACCAATTTAGCTAGCAACATTTATTCATGTAATGAGCATGATATTTTCTGAACAAATTAATTACATTGGGCATTAAGTGGATAATATGCATGAGACCATCCAGTCTAATGCTAGAAGTCTGGTAAATTTACATGTCTTCTTTTTTTTTTCACATACTATCCTTGATATATTTTAGTCTTTCCATGTTTCTTGTAGTATGGGTCAGTTTAACAGTTCCAAATATCAGTATATTGAATACTGAATATTGTGAATAATAATTTTGTTTTTTTAACTTTTAAAACATCATTTCACAGGTTTCAAGCACCTATAATAATTGAATGCCAATAGAATACCCACCCCTGACAGGACTAAACAAATAAAAGGGATACAAAGGAAGGAGCGTTCTGTATTTGTATATGCAGAACAGTTAGGATAAATATGCAGCTAATTCTATGAGAAGGAAGATTTGTACTAATAGTGTTTGGACAGGATATCCTTCCTGTCAGCTTCTTGTACTATGGATAACCACTAGGAAGATAACAATGTAAAAAGTATTAATTATTGAAGCTGTGGTATAATTCAGCTTTTAAAAGAAGATAGGTATACAGCTCCATTCTCTTAATTCATTGAATAGAAGCATCTGCTCTAATAGTGTTTGTAAATAGAATATCTTGTCTGCACCTTGTACAACAAATGACCACTAAGAAAACAATATGCAGTGTATTAATTATTGAATCTGTTCTCCTAATTTGATTTGAAAATGTCTAATTGCTTTTTATTCTTCAGTAAAATTATGGAAAAAACAAACAAGTCATTTATTTATTTATTTGGTACACAGCTTGGACTCTAGTCCTGTCTCAGCCTCCCCAGTGCTGGGATTAAAGGGGTGCACCACCAAATCCAGTTCCCTTGGCCAGCACGGCATACACAGCATTTTGGGGTGGCAGGTATGTGGCACTGGTGATCAAATCCTTGTCCTTGCACTTGCCGGGCAATCACTTAAGCCCTGAGACATCTCCCCAGTCCTCAATACTAGCTTTCTAGAACAAAGACTAAGGATAATCTAAACCCTATTTGGAAAAAAAACAGAAGTTCATATAAATGAGTTTTTATACATTCTCAATACTTTTATTCCATCTTAATTATATATAATTTAATCAATAGTTGAAAAGCTTTTAAAAAATAAAAAGCACTATAATATTCTAGGTAAAATATTGGGAAAAAATAGGCATTTTCTGATTTTTATAGTAATTTTATTTATAAAGCAAACCATAGCAAAGTATCACCATTTCAGTCCTATTTAAATGTAAGGCATTATCTGTTCTTAACTGGATAAAACCAATTTTACATATGCTACACATACATAAACTTTTTCATAGGTCATTATTATACTGGAATATGAGGAGTTTGTTGGTCCTTTTTTTTTATTACTCTAACAAAATACCTGAGCATGACTAACCTTATAAATGTAAAGTAGATTATCGAGCTAATAGTTCTGGAGGGTCAAGGGCTAGAGGTGGTAGCAGGGTGCCTCTAATAAGGAAACAGGGGTAGCTGACAGAAATGTGTCTAAGAGCTTGATCTTTAGTACAGAGAGCTTGAGAGGAATCCAATCCTGACTCATTCCTGGAAGTACTTGCTCTTAGGAGAATTACTTTAGTGTCTTTAGAAGTTGGGGCTCCAGTGTCACAGGGTATTTCCTAGTCCTCAGTTCTTAAAGACCCTACTAAGTCGTTCACACTGCCATGGACCATCCACCAGCCCTTGGTAGACCATCCATATCCAACTGGTCCAACCAGAGCATGGGGGAGGAAAGCTGCATAAGCTGAGGTGGCTGAGAAGCACAAGGAAGGGGATGCAGCAGTCGTGGGACACTTTCCTAGTGTTTGAACACTCTGAGTTCGATCCCCAGCACCATAATAAACAGATAAATTGAATAAACTATAGTAAGAGATTAACAACTGATAATAAGTGTTATAACAATACGTTGTATGGCAAATTAGATGTATGTAGTCTCTTTTTGAGATCCTACTGTCCTGTTCTTGCTCTTCATGTGATAATGTAGGATGTGGTATGGTGTCTGCTGGATTAGAAGATGTAAAATGAGTGACATCAACACTGTAATGTAAGATTAGGCTATGACAGAGGCATTACTTGAACACAAGCACTGGGATTGTGAGAAGATAGATCTAAAATATTTAAAGTTACACTTAGTTACTATGTTTTGTTACTTTTCAAGCAAGTAGCCTCTATCTGAAAGATCTCTTGAAGTATTATATTTATGTGAATATTCCTGAAATGATTACTTTTATTTCTGAAACTTGATTAATTCTAATATTAGGCTGAGAAGATGCATGAGTGAGCTGAATATTGTAGTTCTTCCAAATACATAAGACATTTGGGGAAATAGAAACTAAATCATTTTATTTCCAAGTAAATGGATTCAATAAATGTGATTTTTCATGTTTTAATATTCCTTCTTCTACTAAGAAAGCATTGATTTTTTTCCTCTACTGCAATATAATATAATATTCCAAAATAACTTTTCAGACATCTTTTGTCTTATTGCCCTTCATAAATTTGACCCATTGGTAGACGTCTGAGTTATTCATCTCACGCTTCTGTCATTGATGGTAAAATGCTACTACTATACTTTAAAATTAATTTGTAAGTGATCTTATGTATACTTTAGATTGTCCTGTAATATAATTCCTTCATTTCAAGTAAGTTATACTAATGCATCAGTTTTGTTTTTTTTAAACTTACATTTGTATTCTGTCTGCTAAAGTAAGTTACAGGATTGCTGCAGTAGCATTTATTGTTTTACTCGTTGCTGAGCAATTCCTCACCTAATTCCTAAGGGGAAAAGAGACTTCAGGTGATAGAACATTGATGCTGTCATGAGAGTAATAAAATAAATCTGCTAAGATTTAAGCGTTGATCCTTCTGCAAAGTCATCCAAATGTTCCAGTCGAGTTAATTATGATAATATACCACAAATAATTATGGAATCACAGGCTAAGGTATTTTTTCTCACTCTGAAAACCACATGAACTATTATCTGTCAGAAAACCTAATTATAAGTCTGATAATAATTGGACTAGATGGCCAGGTGACAATCATTCACAGGCTTAAGCTTGTCTCTATGTCACAGAATGTCTAATTTTAGCCTATTCTTTGCCCTCCACTATAAGACATTAACCAGGCAGGTATCAGCATGTTAACATGCTAAAATTACTGGTTTGCAACCAAATGCACTTTCTAAGCACACTTAATGACTGCTCATAATAATTCATGGTGAAGGCAGCCTGGTGACTGTATAATATAAGGAAATGAATGTTAATAGTTTTAAGTCACAGTTAATCTTTGTTCTGTCATTTATTATCTGCAATTCAGTTTTCTTCTGTGGACCATGATTTTCTCATCTCAAAAATGTTAGGTAGTCTTATCATTTCAGTATTTTTCATCATAATAATGGAAGCCTTATACTTCTTACCTTGTAGTGTGCTGCCATTTAAAGTATCCCTCACTGATAGGGCTCTGTGGATGAACAAATATCAGCTGTCCAAGCAATATGTTGGCCGGTGTGCGTGTGGGGGTGTGTCATGGTAAAGGCCTATGACGCTGCACTTTGGGAGCCTGAGGCAGGATGATTGCTGTGAGTTGAAGGCCAGTCTGACATGGATAGTGAGGTCAAGGACAGCCTGAACTGCACAGCAAGAACCTGTCTCATAAGAGAGGAAAAGAAAGAAAAATCATAATAGAAACACAATTTAAGGGTACAGTTAAAATTGATTTTTTTGTTGAAGGAATGTGTACAAATTCTATACAATGAACACAGATACAGTGAAAATGCATGTATAGTGATTCAAAACAGAGAAGAATTTTCTACTCAGTATTTTCACCTTTCCCCAGTTTCTCTATTGTCAACACTGAATATATTCCAGGAGAGATTAAAAAAAAATGTCTAGAAAAAATATTGATTGGGAAAATACATGATGTCAAAATAACACTATTTCAATAACCTGTTTCTTGTTACTCATAAATATACAAGATAGAACTATAGCTCTTAAGTTATAAATATTAAATTATTAAATATATAAGTTTCAGAGAGCATTATAATTGAGTGTATTCCTTACACTAGTGTGAATTATCAATACATATATGAAGTCTTCTTCCTCTTGCATGCATGTGGATTTCAAAATAATCTTAATGCTCTAGAAATCTGTCAAATCCATATTTTCACTTATTACAATGCCAGTTTAGAACAAAGACCTGTGCCTATATTTGAATTGTCCTAGTTATCTACAAGGCTCTTGTGTGCTACTATAATATGTTGTAGCATTGGATTTAATCTCATCTACTCCTCATTACTCCTCATGAACTGTCATTTATTTTCTCAAGATCAGGTAACTATGAACCTGAAAGTTTAATATGCTGTTGTGAAAAAAAAAAGGTATAAATTGTTTCTTCATTGACAAACTTCCTTAAAGAGTAAGGGAATATTGGGGGCCGGGAGAATGGCTCAGTAGAGTAAGTGCTTCCCTGGCAAGTGCAAGGGTCTGAGTTCAATCTCCGGTTCTGCCAAAAAAAAAAAAAAAAAAAAAAAAAAAAAAGAGTAAGGGAATACTTAATTGAGAAAATGCTAGTCTATAAGAAAGGGAAGAGAGGTACTGCCATGTGAGTTGAGAATTATTTCAGTTTTATTGCACCAAAATAAGAAAAAAAATAGTGTGTCATAGCATATATATCTGACAAAAAATGCAGGATAGAGGTATTATAAATAAGTAAATTATTCATTTAATGAAGCAAGATCATTTCCTCAATTTTGAGATTTGCTTTTATTTGAAAGTTTAACATATTAATTAGTTTTGAGCTGGGATAGTAAATATTTGTACAATTTTGGGGGCAGAATTTGCGTTTAATTTTAATGAAAAAATGTTTAATATTTTATATAATATTTAATGCAGAGAACAAGTGCAGCCTCCTATCCAGAGTAAAGTAAATCTCTACATGTCAGTGGGTAGGTACATTTATATTCCCATTTTATAGATAAGGGAGCAGTGAATTTTATGTAACATTTCTAAGGTTACAGATACAAAGGTTCTGTAGAAAGATGAGCACTGGGGAGGTACAGCAGTCCTCGCAGAGGGTCTTGAAGCCACAGATGCAGTACGGAGGGCTCCAACTGCACATAGCAGGAGCTCTGCAAATAGAGGATGTCCTACAGGGGAGCGAGGCGATCTGTGGGTATTGGAATCATGAGCTGCTCTATTTTGTACAGTGCTACAGATTGTAGTTTTTCTTGTGTTCTATCATCAGTGTTTTGTTTCCTGTGTAAATCAAGCTCGATATTGCTGATGTCTCACAGTATGGGGACAGTGCTCACAGTGGCTCTAGCTGGTGCTCAGTCCTCTTGGGAGGTCTGTTAAGCATTGCTTAGATGAATGCTTGATGGATGACTATGTCGTATTGTTACTGTAACACTTAAAGGGGAACATACAGAGGATGTTGGAACCTAAGGATTGTGCATGCCACATAGGTGAAATAAGAGAAAACTTTTCAAGTCCTTTTTGAAAGATGGCACTGGAAAGGCACAAATGAAATACAAATAGTATTAATTCCAAGCAGCAAAGGTTAAAGTTAAGTAGTGGCTTCTGTTTTATAAAGAATAAACATGGGTATATTAAGATGCAAATTTTAATACTGCTTAGTGTTTTGCAGGTTTTTAGAATATTGTAACAAAATAAAACGTAAAGTTTTAAGTATTTGATTGTATTTATTCATAATTAATTGTTACACTGTCTCACTACACAGCTCAAACTTGTAGTGATCTTCCTGTCTTAGCCTGCCCAGCACTGAGATTACAGGCATATGCTTCCACGTCCGGTTACACTGGTTGGTTCTGCACATCTGGGGCTCCAGAGTGGCGTAGAATGTGGTACTGGGGATCAAACTTGAGTCCTTGCACTTGCCAGCTAAGCTCTTAAACTGTGCAGCTATCTCCTCAGCCTTTAGGTATTTTAATGAATCTTTTTTCTTATCTATTCATTTTCACCTTACCAGAATGTGCTCTGAGCTGTCCACCTCCTCCAGAGAAGCTCCACCTTCCACCGTCATGGTAGGCTACAAACTCCACCGGTTAATGAGACCCTGACCCTGTCGCCTCCCGACAGTCCCCCAAGTGTGTACATGGGGGTTTTAGTGTACATGGAGACGCAAGTCATAATATTATTTGAACTGAAATATTTTTCATTAGAAACACGTTTTCTTTAAAGGAAGACAGTGTATCTTAATATTTTCCTGCGTATCAGTCACAAAAACGTATGAATATGAACATTAGCTTGTACACAAAACTCTCCAGTAAAATAAAAACTAAACCCATGGAGATTCTGGTATTGTGGGAAAAAATATAAATAAATAGACTTTAAATTGTCAAGAATTGAATTAAAGTAATTGGTAAAGTAGTAAAAACTTGACATGGGGCACATTTCCTATCACCCTGAACTAGAGTGAGATATTATCTCAAAAACAAAGCAAAAACCTTAACAGTAAATAGAAAAAGGCTTCTACCAATGAAATGAAACTAGAAAAATTCTTTTTAAATCTAGACTCAAACCCATAATCCCAGCATTCTGGGCTTGCTGTGGCAGAAATCTATCAGATTTGAGCCTCGCTCGGGAACTTTAGCAATTTATTCATGCCCAAATGATGCTTTAGAACTTAGAATTATTTATCATTTCTTGAATTTTGTTTTAATATTTTCCAACTGTGGTTCACTGTAGTTGACTCAAGCATTAGAAAGCAAACTGTGGATAAAACAGGACAGCTGTAGCAAAACAATGGACATGTGTTCTATGAGATTTAAAATGAGAGGATGCTGTTGACTGTTACTCATATTTTCCTAAAAAAACCTAGAAAATGAAGCAGCCAGTCAGCATCATGAAGAAAATTCAAAACTTGAAGAAGAATCCAATGTCAACCACAATTCTGTTATGTAGATTTTTTTCACCAGTACAGCAAATTTTAATGAATCCATAAAATAACTATAGAGTATAAAACTCCTAAAGTTGTGTTGCATAAGGTCAGCATGAAATTTAATCATATTTCTAATCTATTCAGTTATTATTTAGATACATTTAGATACTAGAAAAATGATCTTGAATTATCAAATTAGAAAAACAAAATTTGGGGTAGGCCAAATAGCTCAGCAGATTAAAGTGCCTGCTTAGGCAGACAGGAGGGGCTGGGAGTTCAGTCTCTTGGCTACCATGCTGGCCCCACCCCCAGGACATGCTGAGAAGGTGGTTGAGTTTGGGTGTGGTGGTGCAGCCTGTAATCCCAGCACTTGAGAAGCTTAAACAGGAGGATTACTAAATCCAATCTATGCAGTGAGACCCTGTACTCCCTGTATAGTCTGTCCTAAATACAAAAAAAAAAAAAAAAAAAGAAAGAAAAGAAAAACAAAATTGACAGACAAATTTGTTCAAGCATTTACAGGACATCTGTACACAAACATTTAAATAATTTTTACAAGCTAAAGAACAACTTAAGGCCAGAGAGATAGCTCAGTAGAAAAAGCACTTGCCTGGCAAGCACAGGGTCCTGAGTTCAATACCTGGCACTGAAAAAGAAAAAAAAAAGAGAACAACAACCTTCCATATTCATAGCTTTGAAAACAATAATGCTAAGATGAATCTTTTCTTCAAATTGATAGCTAGGGCATCCCATCTAAGCTTTTATGGACACTGAGAAGCTCCCTCAGAAATATAAACCTAAAATTCAATATTTGACTATGATAACTAAGTCTATTTCTTTAAATTATTATATTTTGAAATATATTTTGTGTTTGTATGCTATGAAATCATGAATACTACATTAAAAGTAGAGAGTAGGTCACTTACTAGAACATTAAGTATGCATAGGCATATTCTCACATATATGGTTAAATTAAATTTCAGAAAATTTCTAAGGTGATCACATAGGTAAAGAATTTTTTTCAATAAATAGTAGTGAAATACATATAAATAATTTATATATGTATATATATTCATATACATGGAAAATAATGAAATTTAAAACTGAAAGATTTTGCTTTTCAAAGTATCAAGAAAGTCACTGAAAATTTCAGGTCAAGATGGCAGCTATAAGGAAATATTCAAAATGCACACATTTTGCATCCTGAATATGTAAACAATCCTTAGATCTATATGATAATAAAATCTAATTTAAAAATATGCAAGAACATTAGATAGTCAAAAGTGGAACCAATACCACGGCCAATGAAGATGCAATATGAAAGCATACACCGTATTAGAGTCAGGAAATACAATGCAAAATTGGACTGAGACGTTACTATGAAAGCAGGGAAACAGTTCAGATTATAGGTGTTCAAAGTGTTCAAAGTGTTACTGTGAATGTGAAGCAAAGTGCTTGAGTGTGTAAAATTTTTAATAAGAAACAGAATTGGACTCTTCCGAAAAGAAATAAGGATAGGGGCCGGGGTGAGGGCTCAGTACAATAAGCCCCTCCCTGGCAAGCACAAGGGCCTGAGTTCTGCAAACTAAAATAAGATAAAACATAAAATAAAATGGATAAGGATGTATGATGGCAGTGTGTTCAAACACAAAATCTTTTCCTGCTACTTTTACCTTTTAAGAAGGAAAAAAAAATGGCTGTGAGGAAGAAGCTTATTCATATTTAACTCAAAAAGAAATCTATAGACTGAAAGTCAGAGAATGAAGAAAGTGTTCCATGGGTCCAGAGCACAGAAGATTGCAGTGGTAGTTATTCTATTTGCAGACAAGGTGATCTTCAAGCTAAGACCAGTCAGCTGTAACAAAGAGGACTACGACAAACTTGTTAAGGTAAAACCACAGAAGCAAGAGATAGCAGCTATACATGTATAGACCCCAAATACAAGCTTGCTATGTAATAGACCTGAAAAAAAATGCACTAATAATAGCACAATATCAGAACTTAATACTCCTTTGTCACAAATAGATAGATGAACTAGACAAAATATTAACAAAAGAATATGAGACTGAACCAAACTTGTAAACAAAGGGACTTAGTACATTTCTACAGAGTGTACCATCCAACAACATCAGAATATACATTCTTATTCATGGTGCATGGCACATGCTCCAAAATAGGCCACACACTATCTCACAAAACACACTTCAGTAAATGTAAAAGAATTAAAATTATTCCATGCATGTTACTGGACCATAGTGCAATGGAATTAGAAATCAGTGGCCAAAGTAACTACAAGAACTTCGTAAATGCATGGAAATTAAGTAACGAACTCCTGAACAACCAGTGAGTCAGACATGAAATTAAAAAGAAATTAAATAGTATATACAATAAAATGAAATTTAACATGCAATTTACCAGAATTTGAGGGATGTGATGAAAAAAGTCTAGAAAGAAATTTATAGTGTTGAACTCTCTCACATTAGGTTAAAAAAATAAGAATAAATTAAGCACGAAATGCTGCACCTCAAGCTTCTAGGAAAATAAGAGCATGTCAAGCCCAAAGCTCAAAGGAGGGAAGAAATAATAAAGAACAGAGCCGAAATTAATGCAGTTGAGACAAAGAAAACAGTACAAAACTGAATGAATCAGAGTTCGTTCTTTTAAAAATTAAATGAAATTAATAAACCACTGGCCAATTTTTTTTTGTTTTGTATTTCAGGGAAGGGTCTACAGGGTGTTCAGGGTCTCATGACTAGATTGGACTTGTAGTGGTCCACCTGTGTGAAGCCTCCCAAGAGTTGAGATTATACGCGTGTGCCACCACTACCAGTTTCAATGGCCCTATCAGTGTGCCCGGAGACAGGGCTGGCACAGCAGGCCTGGGGATCGTACCCCTGGCCCCTGTGCCTGCTTGCAGGTACTTTAATACACTGAGTGATTTGGTCAGCCTGCCCTTTGCCAACCTCATCAAAATAAGGAATGAAAGAACTCAAGTTTATGCAATAAGGTAGAAAAACAGTAGAAATTCAGATGATCATAAATATCTTCTTTGAAAATCTTTACTCCCTATAGGATGGAAAACACAGAAAAAATATAGATTTCTATATGTACATGAATTACCAAAATTGAATAAAAAAGATACGGAAATTCTGAAAAACCTACTATCAGTTAATTAAATTGAAATGTGATTAAAAACTATCAATCAAAAACTGCCCAGGATTGCAATGGAGTCAGATGAATTCTACAAAAAAAGACTTAATCCTAGTTCTCCTCAAACGATTCAATGAAATTGAAAGGAAAGTAATTCTACTTAGCTCATTTCTGAAGTTGAGTATTACACTGATACCAAAACAAGACAAAGGTCCAATCATAAAAGAGAACTATAGATCAATCTCCTTCATGCACATAGATCCTCAATAAAATACTAGCAAATAGAATGAAGCAATTCATTAGTAAGACTATACACCATTATGAGGTGGGATTCATCCCAGGAATTCAGGTGTGCTTCAACATATGCAAATCTATCATTGTAATGCAGTAACTATAGCAAGAGAGCCAAAGGGGGGAAAAAAAAAAACATGATCATCTCAAAACATGCAGAAAAAACTTCAACAAAATCCAATATTCACAAGAAAAAAAACCTACAGAAAATTGAAATAGATGAACTTTATCTCAATCTGATAAAAGCCATCTGTGGCAAAACTACAGACAACATGGTACCAAGGGAATAAAAGCTGAAAGCTTTCAGTCTAAGAAGTATAGGACAAGGATGTCTACTACCACTACACATATTCAATGTAATTCTGGAAACATTAGCTAGAGCAATTGAACAAGAGAAGTAGAAGATAGATGGACTGGAAAGGAAAAAGCTAAAGGCTTTTGCAAGGCTCAAAAATTTCCACCAGAATCCTAGCATTGTTTTAGAAATGTTTACAAAATAATTACATATTTTTATTTTTATTTGTTAATTTTTTTTTGTATTTTTAGGGAAGAGTGTACAGGGTGTTCAGGCTCTCACTAGTAGATTAGACTCACAGTGATCCACCTGTGTACCACCTCACAAGTGATTACAGGTACATGCCACCACATCCAGTCTCAATTGCCATCTGAGCTAGTCCTGGGGGCAGGGCCAGCACAGAAAACCTGGGGATCAAACCCCCAGCCTCTGTGCCTGCCGGCAGGTGCTTTAAACCACTGAGCTATTTGGCCAGGCCTTACTTTTATTTTTTAAAACTACAAAATAATGATATAAAAACAGCATTAGAAATGCTTTTATATCATAAGATTTCACTAAACAAAGTAATAGAAATTCAACAATGGTTGCTATATTAAATAATGCTATCTTCAAATTAGCTGTTCAAAAAACTAAATCTCACTGATAACACTTGAAAGAATTAATGACTGGGACATTGCTCTTATTGAGAAGTTTTGTACATCAAAAGAAATTAATCACAAAGTAAAAAGGCAAACCAAAAATTAGAGAAAAACTAGGGCCACAAGGACAGCCAATATTTTGGCCCTATGCTTTCAAGGTCAGGTAAGACTCAGTACATATAAAAACCTGTACTGTAAAAGCCGGGCGTGGTGGCGCATGCCTGTAATCCCAGCACTCGGGAGGCTGAGGCAGGAGGATTGTTGTGAGTTCGAGACCAGCCTGAGCTACAAAGTGAGCTTAAAGCCAGCCTGAACTGCATAGTGAGACCCTGTCTCAAAAAGACAAAAAAAAAAAAAAACCTGTACTGTAACATCATGCAACTCAGTTGTGTCCCAAATTTTTTGATCAAGGAGATTATGAGGCCAAAGAGGAAGGTAATGGATAATGTAGAGTGCCCAAGAGTCATATGGAAAGAAAATATTCTCTCAGGCTTTCACAGAGAGAAAATTAGTCAAGCAATGGCCATGACTCATCCACATGGCTGACACAGACAAAGGATCTACAAGCTGCAGTACAGTGTCTCAGAATAAATCCTGATGAGATTTGACTGACCTTAGTCAGATACAATACATAGGTTTTGCTTCATCTTGGTCATAACCATCCAGCACAAAGGTATTAAACCAAAGTATAAAAATTAAAGCCACATTATTATGCTGAGCTGGAAGATACTCAAGTCAATATCTTCTGACACTGCCAGATATATGGAAAACCCAATACTGTTATGGATTACTGGACTATTTTGGAATATTTTGCTGAATTCACACACCTATAATATTTAAATGACAAAACTAAAGAAAAAAGGTGATACATATGAATGACCATTTTGTATCTGTATATTCAAAATAGCTAAGATAGATATACAGCTACATTGCCTTAATTCAATGAATAGAGGGATCTACTCTAGTAGTATTTGTATATAGAATATCATGTCTGCATCTTGTACAACAAATAACCACTAAGAAAACAATATGCAATGTACTAATTATTGAATCGGTCCTACTAATTTGATTTGAAACTGTTTCATTGCTATTTGTGCTTTAATAAAATTATGGAAAAAACCAAATTATTAGTTCAGGTTACCAGATTATAAACATGCAGCATTTTTTAAAGAAACAAAAACAATAACAAAGAAGTTATGGGAAATTCAAAAGAGGAAAAAAATGAAGCTAAAAAGAGAAAAAATTAAGCATTAACTGCTTTTCTCAAAAGACCAGAAGAAATCAACAATAGAATTAATTGAACTATTCTGCATGTATAGCTAAGTATCCCTTTTTCCCTTCTTTCATTTGTCCTTCTCTTCATCACAGTTTTCCTGCCCATTGAACAAATTCTATCCTTTTCACAGTATCTGTTGTGCCTTTCAGATTTTAATTATTCTTTCAGGTTCTCACACTAGCAAGATAATATGATGTTTGTACACATAGGTCTGACTTTTTTTACTTACCAATGTTGTCTCTAGCTGTATCCATTCATTTACAAAATCCTCGAGTTCTTTCTTTTACCTGAGTGATACTTCACTGTGTAAAAATACCACATTTTTTATCCACTCTCAGTTGATGTGCATTTGTGTTGTTTCCACATCTAGCTATGACAAATGGTGCTGTTATAAACATGGGTGTGTATATATTGGTGTGGTATGGTTTTAGTTCTTTTGGAAAAATATCTAGGAGAGGAATATCTGGCTTGAATGGGACCTACAATCCTAACTTTTTTGAGGAATCTTCATACCGATTTCCATACTGGTTGTACCAATCTATCAAGAGCAGAGAAAAGTTCCTTCATCCATAGTCCCTCCAGCATTTATTACTTGGAAACAATTTTAGCAGACTGTCTTTCAGACAAAGGACTCCTATCTACAACATATAAAGAATTTTTAAAAATTGGGCCTCAAAATTCAAAGATCCAATCTAAAATGGGCATCAGAGATGAATATACACTTCACAAATGAAGAGATACAAATGGCAAATAAATATATGATGAAATGTTCAACATCATTGGTTATTTAAGAGATGTAAATTAAAACAGTGCTGTGATACCATCTTACAGGAGAAAGAATAGCTATCATCAAGAAGTCAATTGAGGGTCAGCCAAATATTTCAACAGATTAAAGTGTCTGAAAGCAGGCACAGGGGATGGATTCAATCCCCATGCCTCCTGTGCCAGTCCCACTCTTGGGGCATGCTGAGAGGGCAGCTGAGAATGAGTGTGATAGTGTGCATGTGTAATTGCTGCACTGTTAAGAGAAAATAGGTAGATTTCTTGAAGATACAGTAGACCGCATCCATGAGCAAAAACCAAACTGCGTGGGTAATATTTCAAAGAATCAACAACTAGGATCTCATCCCATTGAAAAATTTTACATGTTAAAAAAAAATCACCAACACAGTAAACAGAAAATGCACAAATTGGGAAAAAATCTTGGTCAACAGCTCATCACACAAAAGGCTTCTTTGTTAAACATATAAATAATTTTAAAAAACTAATCAAGCCTCCCAAATTCAACGACCCAGTACAAAAGTGAGTAGCTGAGATGAATACACATTTCTCAAAGGAAGAAATACAAAAAACAAATAAATATATGAAAAAGTATCAACAGCACTGGTCATTTGAGAAATGCAAATTAAAACAGTACAGAGATTCTATGTCACCCCAGAAAGAATGGCTATTTTCAAGGTGTAAAACAATAACAAATGTTGGAGGGGATATGGTGTGAATATAGACTCGTACAATCACTGTGGAAATCAATCTGGAGATTCTTCATAAAACTAGGATTACAGGTCCCATTTGATTCAGCTATTTTCCTTCTGTGTATTTTTCCAAAAGAGCTGAAAACACCATACCACAGGGATATACACATCTATGCTTATAGCATCACAATTTATCATAGCTAAGGGGGAGTATCTGGGTTGAATGGGACTTCCAATTCTAGTTCCTTGAGGAGTCTCCACACTGATTTCCATAGTAATTGTACCAGTCTACACTCCCAATAGTAGTGAAGGGCTCCGTTTCCCCTACAAGCTCTCCAGCATTACTTATTGGTGGATTTCTTGATAATTTCTGGATAGCCCTTCTTTCTGGGGTGGGATGGAATCTTAGTGTTGTTTTAATAATCATTTCCTGTATCACTATGCATGAAACTAAATTCAAAAAGTATTAAAGATCTAAATATTAAGACAGAAATACTAAATCAACTGGAAGAGAAAATAGGTAGAAATCTTGAAGACATAGGGTTAGGTAGAGAGTTCATGAACAAAAGCCAAACTGCAGGGAAAATACTTCAAAGAATCATGTATTGGGATCTTATTTTAGAAAAAAACTTTTGAACTTCAAGGGAAATCTCCTACAAGGTGAAAAGAAAATTCATGAACTGGGAAATCATTTTAGTAAACTGTACCTTACAAAAAGAACTTCTACCTAGGGCACAGGTAGAAGATTTAATTTAAGAAATTAAAAAAAAAAAAATCAGTCCCCCAGAATTTAAAGACCCAATCAAAAAATCAGCATCTGAGAGGAATGAACCCTTCTCAGATGAAGAAAAACAATAGACAAATAAATATTCAATGAAATCACACTTTCTTGAAACAAAGTTATGACTTCAGTTCTACTTTTCCCTTTTCTAATGTCCGATCTGAGCACTATGGGGAGGTGCTGTTAGCACAGTTTCTCAGTCTTGGCGTTTCTCACTTTTGGGGAGGGGTTAGTATTTGTGGTGTGGTTGTGTCCTGCGCATTACATGACATTTAGCTGCATTCCTGCCCCTTATCCTGTTACTTTCGTCTTGCCACCAGTTGCAGTACTGAAAATGACTTCCAAATACTTTGAATTTCCCAACACTGAGTTGAGGGGAGGGGATTGCTACACTCAAATACTGCAGAAATTGAATATCATATCTGTGGACAGACAGATATGGGTACATTTCCAAATCTGTGAACTACCAATTTTGTTTCTATTGATATTTACTTAAGATTATCATATACTTCTCTACTAGTTAAATTTCAATACAAATGAATGATTTTCTCTGTTCTGCATGGAAATGGTGACTATATGGCAAATCACGTTACTAAAGTAACATCCTTTTATTTTTTTGGTACTGGAATTTGAACCCAGGAACTTGTACTTGCCAAGAAGGAACTTGTGCTGCTGAGGTATATCTTTGGCCCTAAAGTAACATCTGTGACTATACAATTTTACAAAGTTTACCATGACCTTTTATAGGTTATGATCTAGCTATAATTAATTCATAATTCATAACTGAAAATATCAGCATTAATTTTTTTCTCATTAAAGATTAATAATTCATGAATTTGGCTATGTTAAACAAGTTATTCTGCTCAGTGTCAGTGGCAATTTTGTTTGGATCACTATTATGTATAATAAACAGGGCATTCAACATACCTGATCATTACTGTGCTCCACTGTGAGATGAGAAAATATACAATTCACAATGATTTCAATATACAAAATATAAAAACTTTTAGCAATTATTGATACAAATAATTTTGAAAAATATTTCTTTTTAAATAATTTACAATCTTTAGAACAGTAAAAATCTCAAAAAGCATATTTGAATGTTTTATAAAATTTAGGAAGAAAAGAGACACAAATCATTATAATGTACCTCCAAAAATAAAATGATCATTTTTGTTCTAAACATAAATTTAGATTAATGTGGAGAAGACATAAAGTGTTTCACAGCTGATGATGATATAATAATGATTATATTTTGAAAAAAATAAACCATTATACTTCTACTGGCTCTTGCCTAATCATTAGTCAAATATTTGTTAAGTATGATTTTGCCCATTTCAGTACTTTAATGAACATCTTCCAAAACAAGTTTCAAGCTCATTGAGAAAGTTAAAAGGGTACATTTCAACTGAAACATAGTCTGCAGACAAGTGACAATAAATTCCGTGATAGCCAAAAGCAACTAAAGAAGTGCTGGATAACATGTGCCAGGACTGTAGGAAAGAGGGAAGAAAAGTGGAGGAGTCATTGTTCCAAAGAAGGCACAAAGCAAGAACACAGCTCCAGGTTAGAGTTCAGCTTAGAGCTTTTGTGTTGCTCAGACACCTAGCCTATCTTGTACGTGTTGTTACAAGATGTGTTGAAGCCAGATTGCAGGAGTTCCCTAATAGGCACTGGATGAATTTCACTTCACTAGATAAAAAAAAAAAAAAAAAACAGTGCACGTGTATCTGTAGTTACACAGAAATACTCAGTGGCTAAATATCTCTAATTGGGAGCAATCAGTAGGTAAATGTCTCAAATTAAAAATAACAGTATAATGCAATTGCTATTATAGAATGATGCAGCAACATACACCACAAGGAATTCTGAGTGAAGAATTTTGATAAATGAAGAAATCATCACAAATCAGATCAGTTAACCATCAGTATATGAATGGTACAGATTTTTAATAAAATAGATTCTAGAATTCCTATCTTTTATTATTCATATTAATACAAAGTATTCCAAAGTTTAAAATTCACTTGGATATATAAATGCAGCAAAAACTAGATTTTTTTAATTTTCTCACTTTTGAACATATTTAAAAGCATATTTTAAATACTTTTTGATTTACCATGAAGTAATATGCCAGTATCCCCCTATGTATTAAATTACCATATATTGACAATGTGTTCGATATACATATGCTTCTAGAGGTTATATTTTAACAATACAGGATGTTACCGAGTACCCGCTGTTTACCCTTGTTATCATGTGTTCCACTGCAAACTTTATCTTGTTTCCACTGACCAGAACCCTGAGAGAGCATCATCTTGGTAGCCCAGGAAAGGATCAAAATAAAAAATACTAAGAACAGTTGCTACTGAATGGTGTCAGTGTGACACTATTGAAAAACTGAATAAGCAGTAGTGAAAATTCTGTAAGTTATGAACTGTGCAGTTTCCTCTAATTCTTAAAGACACAAGATCACCATAATTATGACACAGTAGGGGGAACACAATATTTCATAAACACTGATTATCTCATGTCACCCATGAGATTCTGCAAGTGAGAACAGCTTCATCAAAATAGAAAACATTGGTAGGTCTCGGTAACTAGACACAGGCTACTGAGGGTCCTGTTAAGGGACTCTATTTGGGGAAATTTTTGGTCAGTACTGTGCATTTTGGTTAATGGGAAAGCAGCTTCCATGAATATTTTGCTCCTTAGTTTTCCTGAGTAGAGATGTGCCTTTCTGTGTATCCAACAACATCAGACCAGGCTGACGAGGATGAGAACATGTATTCCTATTTTGGCTCTATCTTTGAACATCATCAATATGCAGGTCAAAAAAGCATTGTCAGAATAACTTAGTTCTAAGCATCCATTTCCATAAATAATTGACCCACATCACCAATGTATTTTGAAATATATTGAAAAAACAAAATATTTTTCATGAAACTTCTATGATGATTTACATTAATTGAACTCCACTACATGTTACAAAAAATGGATCAAACATAAAAATAAAGAATTTCTATGATTTTAATGGAATCTATAGCAGCAATAGAACAAAGCCTAGCAAAACAAAGAAAACTAGAGAAAACATACAAAACATGGAACTTACCCATATTTTGCAAAATTTGCCCAGTATTTCATTATGGATCTACTCAAAATTTCTTCAGCTTTTGTGTAGTTAGCTCTTCTCTCCAGAGGTAAACCAAAGACAAATTCAATTTCATAGCCGTGCATCACTCCCATCCATTCAGGCCAAGGAAGTTTGGAGGATCGATGTTCAAAATAGTAGAAAAAAGCATGATTTCCCAAATTTGAGAAGGCTTTGGTAAACTCCAGGGCAGGGCATATGAAATTGTAATCCCCCACAACATCATCCAAAGCCTCTCGGTAGTTCTCAGGTCTCTGGTCATCTAGCCAGTCCACATAGTGGAAAAGCACTGATTCCCTTCCAAATTCACTCACTCCTGGAAAGAATAGTTTTAAACCTTCTTGAAATTCCCTTCTCGTTATGATACTGTTGTTATCTTTGCTGAAACCCGGAGCACCATATACTAGAAATGCCGAGCCTTCGTCTTTATTCACACCCACCAATATCTCGGTTCTTTTAAATTGCCCAAGCTGGAGCAAAGTCTCCGGCATGTCAGTGAGAAAATCACCATCTATGGTTGGACCAAAATTCACTGAAAGGAGAGTATCGTACGGGACAACAAACACTTCATTCAGAAGAATTTCCTGGGGATCTTTATTTTGAAGACATTTTATCATCTCGGTTTCATTATCTTTAGAACAGCCAATCAGTTTAGTGAATGTCAATGTCCTGTTCCTCGCTTCATAAGGAGACATTACTGCCCAAGGGGCGCTAGGGGACCCGCTTTCTAAAATGGCTCTGGAGAAGAAAGGGTGGCTTTTAGAGGAAAGCAAATGAAGCCCAACAGAAGCTGCTCCTGCACTTTCTCCAAAGAGAGTTACACTTGCGGGGTTTCCACCAAAGCTGGCTATGTTGTTTTGGACCCATTGAAGTGCTAACTGTTGGTCAAATAAACCCAAGTTTCCTGGAATCTCAGGGTTTCCTGGTAAAGCTAAGAATCCGAGGGCACCCACCCTATAGTTCATTGAAACTACTATAACTCTCTCAACCCGAGCCAGCAACTTTCCATCATAAACATCCAAAGAGGATGTCCCAGTTTGAAAGCCGCCACCATAGATCCATATCATGACAGTAGCGTTTTTAGGCTTTGGTGTTGGGATCCACACATTAAGATATAAACAGTCTTCGCTGAGGTCTGTGTTTGGATTCCACATTTCTGATCCCTGGAAGCCTGGGAAACTTTGATCTAGGTTTTGATGGCAAGAATTTGCATATTTTGTGGCATTCCAAATTTCAGACCACTTGTTCAGGGGTTGTGGCTTTTTAAATCGAAGTCTACCAACAGGTGGCTGTGCATATGGAATTCCAAGAAAAGCTGTCACTGTGCCACCGAGCACTGCTAAGTTCACCCCTCTGACTTTTCCAGTCTTGGTTGTAACTATAATGTCGTCTTCCATGTGGGACTTGCCCACAAGTACACATAACAGCAGGAACCACAAAGTACATGGGTTACTTGGTACTGCACGCTCCTTGCGCATATTGATCTCTATGAGAAGGGGAGGTAGAAAGCTTAATCAGAGTCATGCACATAGTAATCAATTATTATTGACAGGTTACCAATTATAGGAGTTATTAGTCCTATGTACATAAGCCTATGGGAGTTAAGAAAATATACTGCAGATATTTCAGATTTTAATTTAGAAGAGTAATTAATGGAATGAAAAGCAAAGTTATATTATTTCAGAAATATAGGCAAATCTCTGTAAAGAAGATTTATACCTTAAGCAGGAAACTTGATCCAGGCATATATATTTTTAATCCTGTACCTACCATACTCAGTCACATCAACTGTGAACTTACTTATGTCATATATTACTTCTGTGTTGGTAAATAGAGAAAACAAAAGCATACGTATTTTCTGAAATATCATGGTTGTGTAGTTTGTGATCCATAGAATTCTGGCTCTGTCCATAAAATTCTCTGTGTTCTGTTCACATTCCCCCTGCCTAGTGATTTCTTCCTTTGTATAATTTTAGTTTATCCACAAAAAGTAATTAAGAGAATTTGCCTGTAGAAAAAATGTTGTCTTGGCAATGTACCTTCCAAACTGTAAAATCCTCAAACTTGTTTCCATTTTTAAAACAAAGCGTATAACAAGGGCTGAAGCTGTATAGTAGGAAACTTCTCTGAAATTGAGAATAAAGGGCTTCCTTGTCTGCATTATAGCCATAATAGTAAGTAGTTTATGTAAGAAAACACCAACTTAGAAGCCATTCTATTCAATATGTATGTTTTAACTGTTAACAGATTAAAGCACATCCTGTTGGTTACATGTGTTACTTTGATTTTTGAGGGTAGACAAAATGACTGAAATCAGTACGACAGCTGATGGATATCCCACCACTGGCTGTGGGACATTTGGACAAGTAAGACTAATGCTTTTGTTTTTAGTAAAAATTGAATATGTTGTGGAATTCCGTGGGATAAAGATGAATTATAAATGTATTGCAAAAATCATTTCAGAGAACTCATGCCATTACATATTGTAAGAAACATACTTAAAATATTCATCTGTAAGTGCTGATTCACATCCCAATAACAATAACAAAGGTCCATGAAGTACAAAATGATTATTGTTTTCTGCTGAAGAAATTATAAGTCCAATCTATGTGACCAAGTAAATAATCCTAAAAGCATTAATTTTTTTGGATTTTGTTCTTTAGATTTAAAATTCAAAAATAGGGAGCTAACCTGGTAATTATTTTCCTGGACCAAAATATTTATATTTTATTTATTTATTTGTTTGTTTTTTATTCATTTATGTATTGGTTACAAGGTTTCACTATGCAAATTAGACCTGTAGTGATTCTCCTATTTTCAGCCTCCCTATCCCTGGGATTACAGGCATGTGGCACCACGCTGGGGCTCTATCACTGGCTCAGCGTGCCCTAGGGGTAGGGTCCAAAGCAGCATGCCGGACCAGGGATGGAAACCTGGTCCCCGCACTTGCCAAAGCAAGCATGTATTCCTCTGCTAGGTATCATGCCAGCCCTTAAGAATATTTGTATTTTGAATCAGCTGCATAAACATAAAAGAGAGCTAGTTATCAAGCACTTCTTTTTATTCCAACAAATATCTGAATAAACTAAATATAAGCTATCACACCTGGTTTAGATGTTAATACTCATTGACTGCATTTATAGCTATTTATTATTCTAGCAATGTCAATATGCATGTACAAATATAACTTTATATAAAATGATTGTTATAACAAACAAATAATTATTTTCTTTGTTTTTTGTACCAGGGATTGTACTCAGGACCTTGCACTTGCCAGGCAAGCATTTATTCCACTGAGCTATCTCCCCAGCACCACAACAAATAATGTTTGTAAGTCAAGTCACAGATTAGTTTTTGTACTCTCTAGTACAATTAGATGTGTGCTATGATTAATAAAATTATTATTCGAAGTATAGTGTCCTAATACTTTCTACATGTGTGAAACTTAAGTACTAGAATTATGTCCAAAATCATTCACTGTATTGTTAATGTTAAGAAGAAAATAGGTTGCATAATCCATAACCTAAAGATTCTGGTCAACTGACCTAAGGGAATTTAACATTTTTGACAAGAGTCAGAGGCACTTCTACTACAATTCTTTTTATTTTTTCATTCCTAAAAGTTGTTAAACACATTAAATAAGTTGAATAGACATTTGAAGAACCAGAAAATGCTATGAGGGATTGCTTTATTTAATTATTTTTATTTTGTATGTATTTGAAACAGGGTCTCACTATGCAGCTTGGACTCATAGTGATCCTCCTGTTTTCAGCCTCCCCAGCACTGGGATTACAGGGCTGCATCACCAGGCCTGGACTCAGTGGCCAGACCAGCATATTCAGCCTGTTGTGTCAGGGATTGAACCCCGGTCCCTGGGCTTGCCTATGCAGGGGCTTAGTCCCCTGAGCTATCTCACTAGCCCTGGGAGATTACATTTATCTTTTATGAAAATTTACTTTTTTCAAAGAGAATAAGATACAAAGCTGGCTTCGCTGGGCTGCATTGCTGTAATTTTAGAACAGCAGCCCTCCTTAACCTCTTTCATCATTTCTGCCTGGCTCAGTCAGTGGCTTTCTGAGGCCAACGCAAATATTATCTGTTGCTGCTTTGTTTTCTTTTCAACTTAAATATTAGTTTTACTTAAATATTACTTTATCTTTAAAACCCAATTGGAAAATACCAACAGCTTTGATCTCTGAAAATGTAAGAATTTTGTTCTATAAGAAGTTTAACCATTGTATCGCAAAGCAACTGTAATTTCTGTAAGACATTTATTTTGTGTGTAGTTAATAACTATGGTGATTTTTATTTTTAAAAATAGCCACTGTAGCATCTAAAAGTCTATGCCATCATTCTCATGTAGGTTAATTTTATTCACTTAAATAATTTTTGTTTTTATTTCTCTTGTTCCAAGTAGATCAATTTTCTACACAGTCTTAGAATACAATTTAAAGTCAGTGTTTTTCAACAATGATATTTTCTTCCTTGTAAATAATATAATTGGTAGCATTGCAAACTGTCATAGTAAACATGTATGACCATGTAGTTTTAAATCACATATTACCTGTTGAAGATCCTTATATACCATATTAATAAATCTGTACTTGACATGAGCATTTGAATATATATATATATATATATATATATATATATATATATATATATGTGTGTTCAGTGCATTCTAAGACTTTTGCATCTGCCAACAGCACTTTTTAAACAGTATTATTTTATTTTTCTCAAAGTTTGTTATTCTGTGTTCTAGCAAATTGTCCTAAAGGTTTTCCACTAACCTATCCATATGTATATCTATCTATACCTATATCTATATCTACATCTAGTATGTATATACCAAATATTATAAAATAGCATTATCTTGTCTATATAAATATTCAATAATTAAAGTAGTCAATAGCACTTTTATTGTCTGTCCTATGAATTCTGGAATAAATGGCTACTGCCTCTGATCATTTAATTCTTTGAGTACATAATATGTTCACCAAAAGAATGAAGCATTTCTATCACCGTGTGCAACTGAATATCTGAACACATTTAACTATCTTGCTGAAGAAGTAGCTAATACTTGAAAGCAAATGTTCTGTTGGGAATGGAAAAGTAAATGAATGATGTGAGACACAGGAAAAGCCCTGAATGATAATGAATTTCAAGTGCATATCAGGTTCTATGATATTTAATAGTAATTGGGAATTTGTAAAAGTTTTAAAAATATAACTGTTATGAAAATATGTATCCTTCTGCTTGAAGATCTAGCCTTCCTATTAAGACAGAGCTCTAGGGATGTACACTGGAGAACCATGAGCTCAAGCCTACCTAGGCAATTCAGAAACTTAGTGGGAACCTCAGAAACAAAAAACAGCGCTCGTGAAATCCCAGCTCTTGAGAGCTTGTGAACGGGCAGATCACTGTGAGTCTGGTCTAGTAGTGAGACCCTGAACACCCTGTTGGCGCTTCCCTAAAAAATACAAAACAAACAAACAAAAAAAAGAAATAAAAAGCAAAGATAGCCATAACAATTGTACTACTAGTTTCTGTTGGTTTATTGAAAAGAAGTTATTATTATTATTATTATTTTGCATGCTTATGTCTGATGATAAGGACAATATGTAATATAACAACTGTTTTTGAATTCCTGTCATCTTGGGTTTTGAAATTCTTCATTGTTTCTAATGCTTTTTATTACTTTTTGTTCCCTTAAATAAAAATAAATAATGTTTGGTATACCCCTACCCAAAATAATAACATTTGCAGGGTTTGGAGTGAGCTCCCTGACTTCAATCCCAGTTGTTATTCTCTTCCAGCTCCCCCAAATTAAGTGTCAAAATCCTTATGCAAGTGTAACAGTATATAATTTTAGACTATGAGATATGAATGTAATAAAATATTAGGTTGTTTTTGTGATTCATTTGCTATCATTGACTATATTAACCAAATAACTATATAAAATATTCATAAACATAATCTCTGGTTAGAATATGATTTTTCTGTATTTGAAAAAGTTACACTTACAGTGCATATTTCTATTTGAAAACAAAAATGAATCTTAAAGTGTTTGGGAAAGATGATATCTATAAGCTCTACACCAAGCAACACTAAAATGTATCTGATTGAATTTAAACAAGTGAGTCTTTATACTGAACCTAAAAAGCTTGTTTTGTTGGAGCCTGAGTGTGGAGTTGAGGAAGTCTGTTCATAAATAGACTATGATGCTGCCTCTCAGGGAATCCCTCAGATACCATGTCGGCACTAGAAGGTTGCACACTGATAGATGCTGAATTACGTATGGGAAGCCTGAGATCTGCGTCTATCTATCCTCAATTGGGAGAAAAACTCACAAACTTGCACTGAATAAGTAATTTGAATACTTAATTATTAGGTTAAGTCTTATTTAGAACATGTCCTCAGGTTGCTATATGTTCCATTAAATTTAACACAGATTTGGTAAAAATGAGCTGATTTTAACAAAATCCATAAAACTAAGGTAATGTATAATTTAAATCTATTATTATCAGTATATAGATTATGAATTAATTTTGAAAGTCAGATGTGACTTTTTAAAAGGTATTATGTTATATTTTATGAAAATGATGTACAGTGCTGTTATTAGATGTTTTAATGGAGTGAGACAATGCAAAATAGTAAAACACAAAAAGCCAGAAAATAAAACAGAGCTTTGAAATTTGAACTAGAGATTATATTTCAGTTCCAAAAAGCCAACCTATTTATTACCTACAGAGAACTTTGAAGATCACTTGTAAGAATTTTAAGAATCCATCCATAGTTTAAAAGATAATTATCATCCTTAGGTGAAGTAACATGTATATAAATAAAATACAGTCACATTTATCATAACTACTAGTTTTTCATAGGCACTCCTACTATTGATAGAAACACCTAAATATATTCATAAAAGTGAAAAAGACATGGTTAAATAATAAAAGTATATCTTGCAAGTAGCAATATAAGCAATTAAATTATTTTGTTTAACTTTCAATCTTATATACATTATACCTTTAATAATTAACCCCATGGTCAGACTGGGACTAATGTCATAAAAATAATGGTAGGTCTACAAGTTCTTAGGATAAGCACAAAGTCTACACAGACACATAAAAATACAGAGGACAAATGGGGCAAAGGGGAAAAGTTTGTAAATCAAATCAGGAAGTAGATTTTCCTTTTTCCTTCCATTTGCCAGTTGGTATAATGAAAGTTTTGGATAAGTAAAAGAGAGACACAGAGAAAGTTCTCATTGAAATAATAAATTAGAGATCTATTAATTTTAAGTTACCTAGAGATACTGAGAGACAGAGAGAGACAGAGAGAGAGACAGAGAAAGACAGAGACAGAGACAGAGAAAGAGAGAGTATTGCCTGGTCAAAGGCTACTTTTGTTGCTCTTTTAAGAAGAGATTCACAGTCAGTGTATTTAAGGGTAAAGCAATATGAAAGTTCTTAGCTTACAAGGAACATACATTCTAGTGCAACAGGGACTCCACGAGTGCTCTTGCCCTTTACACAAAGCAGAGTAAACGCACTGACTCTGCGTTTCCTGTGAAATAGAACGAGCGGATGCAGGTGTCTCTCTTCTGCTTCATCTGTCCCATTTCCTGGCTTCAATGACTGTTCCCCCCAGCTCCAGAGAGACACAACAAAACACAAGAAGAAATTACCCTCCTCCCACTGAACAAGCTGCACAGCAACTTGCAGCTCTATACAAAGGGATAAACGAAGAGCAACTTACCCGACTTTCTTTCCTCAAAAGCTGATAAAGTTTGCAAAGACTGGAAATCATGTAATACTTCAGGGAAACGCAGGATGCAGCTGCTGCTCCAGCCTGTAAATTGGACAGCTCTGACATTACAATCAACTGCTACTGACAAAGCTCGCGAGAGTTGGCAGCAGCAACTTGATCTAGAAACAGCCGATCTTTACTCTGTGACATCTGTTCAGAGGCTAATGGTATAAATGCTGTAGTGATTAACTTACCAAAGTATTACCGGATCTTTATAACGACAGGCTGTCTTTTATGGATGAAAGAAAAAAGAGATACAGAAGCTTCCTTAACAAAAAATGAAGATTTGAATATCAGTACTTCCAGGAATTTTTTCTACAGTTTTCTTATGCTTAATCAAAATTTAAAGATGTACATATGGTTCTGAAGAAATTCTGCTACTCTAATCTGTTATAATTTCAATCTGTGAAAGTGTGTCAAGCATCATTAGAGAAAAAAAGGAAGCAAAAATCTCACTCTATGTGAACTGTGCAAGTCAAAAGATTAGTCATCCTGGTACCAACTACACGAAGAGCTCACCTACGTAGCTCCTGCCAAGCCCCATTGCCTCAACAGGTTTTAAAATCTCACAAAACTCAGTCTTGAAAATGTATTTCCCAGGGGTTCCTACATGGAGGTGTATAATGACAAGCCACAGTTTTCTGACCAAGACAATCAAAATATAAGTAAATATCTTTAAACTCTGTAGAAAAGACTATTAGTTACCTGACAATATGTATTCTGTGAATAATGTACTTATATCTTTCAGGATATTCTCTTCTTTAAAATATGTATTTAGGAAAACTAAACAATGTAATAAACTCTTTAATGTCTGACTTCTCAAGTCAGTTTCATTTTTACTGTCTTATAAAAACTTTCTAAATTTCTCACCTTTGAGCACTTTAGGCATGTATTTATACAAAGGTTCATTTTAAGCATGAAATAGTTTGTAAAAATTTGAAGCATTTGAATATGAAAACTGGCATTTCTTATGATTCTCCTTTGAGATTGTTGTTATAACTAATAATTTACATGAATTTTATAAATTAATCTAAAAATATGTTCCATATTGTATATACATTTTATCACATGTATTCCCACAGTAATATATTTATACTGTACAGGTCATATTACTTTGTTAATATTATTAACTAAATTTTCAGATGAGGAAATAAAAACTTATAAAAATGAGCTCCTTGGTCTGGAGATAAAGCTGAGGGCCTGCCTGGCAAGTTCCAGTTCAATTACTGGTACCCCCAAAATAAAAAAATAAATAAATAAAAATGTGATACTTACTATATATTCTGCCACAAGTAGTTGTTGGAATCAGAATGCTAATCTGTGTCAAGAGATGAAAAAAGATACTAAAAACCTAGTATAAGCATGTTTAATACATATTTAAATCAACTCACCAGTAACAATTGATTACAAAACCTGACAACTTTTCTTTTGCTGTCTATTTTTACTTCAGCAAGCGCCTTTAGCTCCTATCATGATTTCCTAGCTAGGCTTGGCTTTCCTTCATCCCTAAGATATTTTTTCTTCCTGTGTACTTAAAATTCTTCCTTTGTGGTGCAACAGCAGCAGCTGCTTTGCTTCTGTGGTGTCATTTTTTTATACTTCCAGAGGGAAGACCCGGTCACACAGTGAGCTTCACTCAGGGTTAGGAGGCCAGAGCTGTTCTGTTACCTTACAGCCTTGCTGGCTAATGGTCCTGCTGCTAAGCCTAGAGTATGTAGTCTGAGTGACGCTGATGAAATACTGCAGGACTCTTGATGCAGTGTTCCCACCACTCAGTTCTCTCTTGCAAACTTGTGTGCCAGTGTTTGGGGCGGCTTAGGCAGTGTGGTCTTGGCCTAGGATTATTTTCAGTTAGGTGGAACCTACCTTCAACTTGGGCTTTAAAGTCTACTGTAACGCACCCAGCGCAGGCTGTTGTCTTGGTAGGAGTTTTCAGGAAGACTTGAAACTGTTCCATTAAGCATATATTAGACTTTTTTTTTTTCATAGGCATAAAGTTCTCTGAAAAGTGTTCTCTTTTTTTTTAACAACTTTCTTTTACAAGAGCAGTCATTTTCTGAAACAGTATATATTATACAGAAAATTATATTTTTATGTTTTATATATCAAAGAGAAGAGAAAGTCATTGTTTTGGGTCTATTCCATTGTAATTTTGCATATATAGTAGATGTCAAATGACTTACAATTTCTCTGATTTTGATTTCATTGTATCATTACTTACTAGTAATTGAGAAATATATATTTTCACTATATCTTGTTTTTTTATTTGTAATTTATATGACGATAATAAAAATGTTAGGTAATAAGTACTATTTCTAATCTATTAATTTTTAATCTATTAATTTTATCTATTAATTCATTTCAAATTTAGGATCACCTTTACAGCAAGTATTGATGTCATCTCTTTTATTGCCGAGGAAACTTTGGAACAAAGAGTTTAAGTAACTTGCCTCCAATCATAAAACTATTAAAGTTATTTTCTAATATTCATTAAAATCAGTAATTATAAATTATTTTATATATGGATGTGTGAAATCTTCTTTTGCTTATTTTTCTAGTTTATTTCACACTGTGAAGTAAGTAGATGTAACCAGTACAAAGTTAAATTTTGATTATCTGACATCCTCCACAGACTACAGAATAGCATGTCACTAACTCTTCTTGACTGTAAGAAAATTGTTCTTTTGTCTTTTCTTTTTTTTTGTGGAACCTGGGATTGAATTCAGACCCTTAAGCTTGCCAGGGAAGTGCTTATTCCACTGAGTTCATCTCCAACCCTGAACATGAACTTTCTTTTAGCAAAGACATTAAGAAGGAGGGGGAAAGACATTTGTATATTCACACAGAACAGCTTGGATAGTTGTTCTCATTTCTGTTCATTTATTAAAAGGAGCAGTTAATGCTTAATTTTTTTCCTTCTTAAATTTTTATGATTTCTTTGACCAATTTTGTATGTTTATACCTGGAAATCTGCACAACTAATTTGACGTCAACAATGTTCCATAAAACAACCATTGTTTCATTCCTATCATATTTTTTTCCCTAGTACTGGGGATTGAACTCAGGAACCTGGGCTTCCCAGGCAAATGTTCATTCTACAGAATTATATCCCTGGCCCTATGGTTTTATTTTGTGAAATCCTGTATTGCTTCTAACATTTTTAGTTTTTTGTATTTTTATTCCCTTTAAAAATAAAAAAGATAACCTAAAAAACTAATTTGAAGATAACATGCAATACAACAACCATTGTCAAGTTCTCATTACTTTGTTCAATGAAATTTTATATTGTTCCTATTTTTTTACCCTTTTGTGTTCTTTAAAAAATAAAAACTAAAAAGATGGATCTATATGTTTAAATAATAAAATACTTTGAGAATATGTTGACAGCTTAACCATGGGGGCCTCTATAGGCAGTGACATCAGCACTTAGTATAACAGAATTTTTTTTAGAAAACAAGGGAGAGTAAACATTGGGAAAATTGTTCTTTCAATATCAACTTACAAAACCTTTAGGTCCAGAAAAAGACTTATGGAAAGAAAGAACTGGGAAAGAATACAAAGATTACACTCCCAAAGATAACCATTGTCAAGCAGAAACCACTGGTCATAATGAAATAAGGCAAGAAGATTTTCACTGAAGTGTGAATTCAAAAATATAAAAGTAAGGAAAGAAACTGGGAAACTTGACTCTGTACAGTTAGCGAAAAAGGTAAACTAAATTTTTTTAAACAGAGATAGAAGGAGCAAGCTTATGTATTTATAACCTAATTCACTTAATTGGTTCAAATCAACACTTGTCAAAACATCAATGTGTCTTCGCGTTCTACTGACAGAAAAAGTATACACTCACAAGTCAATAAATAAGAGTGCCATTTAGAAATCTTGATTCCAGAGTGACATGTCTGATCCTTGGGTTCAATAGGTAGAGAAGGACCCTTTACAACTGACCTCTTAATTGAGATTGATAGGGAAAGTTCCATCCCACTCACCAATTGGTATGTCCTGGTGCATGTTGTTAAGGAAATTGTCCTACCAAGTATATGAATGATTTTTATTCCTTTTCCTTATGCACTACTACACCTTTTAATTAAAACTAATTTGTAGATGTGTCATATAAAATCTTTTGTGGTCTACTTTCATGTAACTCATTTTAAGCTTTTTGCAAAATGATGTTATAAAATAATTTTTCTTTAATCTCATTTTATTGTCTGTATATCATGGATTTACTAAATTAACCTATTTTAGTTGGAAAGGAAGACTGAAAGTTTTACTGGGAATAGTGGTATCAACTGAACAAAATTGAACATATTTTAAACATCTTTTTATTGCTTTTATGATAATGATGCCAGAAATGATCAAAAAGTGTGTATTCTCTAATAGGTAAGACATATACTCCCAACTATCTCATAAAGCATTAGCAATTTGTACTCTTACAGTCTAAAATATGTCTTTCTTATGCTCAAATGACAGTTCTTTATTTCCATTTCTTTTGACAAAAATATGACTGCATGATTAATTTGTACACTATTATGATTAACCATGGTTTAGTGTGTTTGTTACTTTCCTGTAATATATCTGTTTTTGCTTTCATATAATTTTAAATTTAAAGAAAAGTTCAATTAAATATAAAGAACTCTTGTGTATTCTACCTAGGCTGAGCAAATGGTAATATTTGGGCTCATTTTCAATATTGTTCTTATCTATATACTTACTTTTTTCTGTATTTTTAGGATAAGGTCTACAGGGTGTTTGGGGTCTTACTACCAGACCAGACTCAGTGATCCACCAGTTTGCAGCCTCCCAAGAGCTGGGATTACAGGCATGCGCCACCATGCCCAGTCTCAATTGCTATCTTAGCATGCCCTGGAGATCAAATTCCTGGTCCCTGTGCCTGCTTGGAGGTGCTTTAATCCACTGGGTTATTTGGCTGGTTCTTCTGTATACTTATCGAATACACATTTTTCTATACAATCCTATACATAAGGTTATCTCTTGATATTCACCAGTTCCAGGTCTTCCATTTATATGAAAATCTTCACAGCTCAAATCTTCTATATAAAATGGGTAGGCATATACATATGGCCTATGCACAAATTTCCATATACATCAGTCATCTGTAGATCACTCAGAGTTCCTAATACAATGCAAGTGCAAGGTAAGGACTCATTATCCTTGTATACATTATTATGACAAGAAAAAAACTGTAGATGTCCGGCGCCGCTCCCGTCCCGCGGAAGAAGACACCAAGACACCTTGTAATGGGTTCAGCAGGCCTTTATGGATCGGGTTGCAAGCCTCTACATGCG
>PVKA01002179.1:35445-81622 GCA_004027165.1 Ctenomys sociabilis
AGGTTTCATAGATCAATCACAGTTGTACATGTGTTCGCATATCATTGGCAGAGTCACAAAAAGTGGCGGGCATTTCCCTAAATAGGCGGGACCCAGGCACAGCAACAAGAACCCGGAAGCCGGATATGGGCGCCATCTTGGCAGACACGATGGGCGGGGGAGCGAGGAGCGGTCGCCATCTTAAAACGGCTCCCGACACTCTACCTAAGCAGTACAAATGCAATTTTTAAAAATTCCCATTGATTGAATCAGTAGATGAAATCAGTGATCACACGTCGATGCCTGGTTATGTATGTGCACGTTAGTATATTTTTTTCTGAATTATGACACTGTTATTTGCAGTATTATGTTCCTTTATCCTGAAGCACTCCAGTATGATCTAGGAATTCTAAGAGCTCCCCGGCTGTGGGTATAAGCCATTTAAATGAACAACTTTTTAGGTAGAAGAGGTAGAAAATTACAATTTAAAAAATTAAATATACAGCAACTTTGTCTCAGTTCAATGAGAAGAAAGTTTTTAACTAATAGTGTGTAGATAAGATAACATGTCTGCATCTCATACTAGGAACAACTACTACAAAGACAACAATATGCAATGTAGTAATTATTATAACTGTCCTACTAACATGTTTTGAAACTATATCATTGCTACTTCTTTCTCAATAAAATAATTAAAATACATGAAAATGACAGCAAAAGATAGCATTTAACAATCCATTTGAATTTATTGATTTAATCAATAGTTAACAACTGTTTTTAAAATCAGTAGATATGTAATGGATGAAGATTTGTATATTAGGATCTTCTGTAGAAACACAGATTATATGTGGAATTTTAAATGTAAAGGGCTAATTTTAGTATCATGGATACTGGAATCAACAGAGTACAAGGTACACAGCAATTTTACTGAAATATTTCATCATTGAGCTTTAAAATATGACTTGTGCATGAAATTACCTGACTGATGTTATCTGATACAAAAGTTATATTTCTTGTTATGTAGGTCTTGCTTTAACTCAGTCTTAACCATCCAGCAGAAAAATATAAAAATGGAGGTATATAAAATAAGGTCATATTAATATACTGAGCTATGAATGGGTCAAGTCAACAACTTCTGTGGATAACCCACTTCTTTTGTGGACTGCTGATCTGTGTTGTATTGTTTTATTATATATAGTTAGTTATCCCTGTTTTGAAAATCTGTAACATATGTATTTTTGTATGTTACCCTGTCTATGTCATTTTTTCTACATGTTTTTGCATGTATTTTTCACTCTTCAAATTAATATACAAATAAATAAATCTTAAAAAATAAGAAAAATATTAAATTAGCAATAAAATAGAATTTCAAAAGAAAATAACAAAGAAACCCCATATATTCCAGTTGCAATGACTAGACTCTTAAAGATGGGATTTTTCAGCCCAGCCCACCCAATAAGCTGTAATAATAAAGTGCTATGGATCTGAGGAATACAATCAAACAATGCATGGTTCATTGAGAACTGGGTATTGTTATCAGAAAGGGCATTTTTGGAGTTTATTCTGGAAATCTAAATAATGTTCAGATATAAACTCAGAAGAGACTAAGTGAAGCAAAAAATTCTTGATTAAAAAAGAAGCTTAGAATATTATCAATGCTCTAATTCCGCTGTGGTACACACACACACACACACACACACACACACACAGAGGTGTTCTGGAGAGTATATGCATCCAGTTAATAATCATTATTATTGAATATTGAGTGTATAATAAATATTTACTTCTCAATATCTTTATTCCATTTTCTAAGTTACTGTAGTGCAGAGGTACAATTTTTATAACCAGTATTTATGCATTTCCAAATTAAATTCGTCCTTGAATTCAAACAGTTAAAAAAAAAAACCTGTATGTTACACTCAAATGTTCTATAAAAATATTTTTATACTAACTCGATTTTTGGTATTGGGCATCAAACTCCTGACCTTTTGTGTGTCAGGCAGGCCCTTATGCCCATGAGCTATCTCCCCAGCCCCTTATACCAAGTTTTTGGAAAAAATTTATATACTGAATTATGTTTTAGAGAATCAAATAAAAACATAGCTCACTAATTCACGTTATGGAAACAAAATAGACTTCATGCCAATAGAAGTTAAGGAGAACAAGAAGGAAAGGTAAGTGTCAGCTTGAAGAACATGGAGCAGAGATTTTAAAGTGGAGCAGGCGGCCAAGTAAGAGGCAAATGAAAGTTTATAAAAAGAAAGTGATTTGTGGATCATCCCTTAGAGCATGAGTGTATGGAATCTAGATGTGAGCCAAGTACTTCCAGGTCTTTCAGCAAGACATTTCTGAAAAGATGTATGTCCTGGAAATTCTTGAATTTTCTATTAGATACTAAAGCTATTTTTCAATGGCTCTGAGCCAAGTATGCCTGTGACTATTTGTAACCTCTGAGTATGTTTCCACAGGATGGAGAGACAATGGCTAGAAAATCATGCAGCCAAGCCTAAGACAACGTGGCATTCTCACGTAAGAGAAGTCATGTGATATTTAACCTTGAGCTCCCATATGTCCCACTTGACATTATGGTCTCAAGGCGTATCCATTTTCCTACCACTGACTCTAGTTTATCCTTTTTATGGCAGAGTAGTACTTAGTTATTCAGCATAAAAAGCAAAATAAAAATAGGCAATAGGAGAAAAAGAAAGAGGGTCTTTTGCAAAAGGGGAGGGGGCCAAGAAACGCAGGGGAGGATGGGAAAAGAGGGGAAAGGCAGTGGGAACACAATTAAGATGTGGTACAAATACGTGCAGCAGCTCTCCGTGAGGTATCTGATGGCTGTGCACTTAAAGCTCGTACCAATTAAAAGTGAAGTCTGAGAAATGAAACAGAGGAAGAGCAGAAATGCACTTAGTACAAAAGGCATCTGCGGTTGTGAGGTAGGTAGTTTTAATAATTTGCAACCTTTCTCTATTTCTATAACTTGAAAAGTTTCTTGACTCACATATAATACATTTAAATAAAAAGTGAATTCCTCAGAAGTAAACTTGATCCCTGTGCCAGCACATTTTGGAGCTATGCAGTGACTAGAGGAAAGAGTTAAAGTAGAGCAAAAATGGGCATTTTCAACTACAAGGTCTCACCTTCAAATCCAGGATGATCTGTCCCTGCTTCCCTCAATTTTTTTTTTTTCTGAGAAAATCTTTCCATCTTATATTGTTGTGTTTAACCTTAGTTCTCTGCAGTTATTTCCAGGTACATGTCACTTTGTTGCTTCTTTGAAACTTTTATTTTATTACCTCAGAATGACTTCGCGCATGCCAAGATTTAAATCTTGTTCTCTGGGGCAGTGGGGAGTAAGAGTCAAAAGTCACAATGCAGCAAATGGAAAATGCTAAGATTCACCTCGGTTTTGGACACGGTTTAGAAAGTCATGCCAAACAGTCTGATATTTAGCTAAGCATGGAACTGCTAGTGAATTACTGCAGTGGCTAAATATAAACGGGCAAATACTAATTAATCTTGCTCTGTTTTAGTACAGTCCGTATCTTAACATTGTTTTTTCCAGTCTGTTCACGTTGGGTTCTAAATCAACAACATGATTTTACCATACAAATGAGATTGACTCAGAGTGAGAGTCTTAATTACATGAAAACTTACTTTGCTGACCAGGAGGAAAGACTGCAACCACTTGCTGCCTCCATCTAATTTGAGTTCTTCCTTAAATGGGTCAGATGGTGCTTCAGCCACAAGGTCATCATTGTTCAGAAGTCAGATGTTCGACTGTACTTAAATGATCAATATACTAAGACACATATGAATTAGTGTTATGAATTCCAAGGGTTGACCAATCTGTAGGCCTTAAAATTTTTCTACAAATAGCCACATCTTTTTCACTTATTTTATGAATAAATTGTTAACATTATGGGGATATTAGTGTTTATAAATATGTATAAGTAGAAAAAGAAATACAAATAACCAAGATATATATGAAAAAATGTTCAAAATAATCATTTGAACAACGCAAATTGAAACAACACTGTGATTCCTTCCTATTCCAGAAAAAATGGCTGCCATCCAAACATTAACCAAGAACAAATGCTGGCCAGGCTGTGCGGCTAAAGATATGCTTTGCCTCTGTTGGTGGGAGTGTAGATGTACAATCACTGTGTAAATACTTTCACAAAACTAGAATTAGAGGTCCCATTCAACCCAGCTATTCCCCTTGTGGGTATTTTTCCAGAAGAACTGAAAACATCATATCCTAGCAATACATATGTATCCATGTTCATAGCAGCAAAATTTGTAATAGCTAAATTTGGAAACAATCCAAATGACCATCAGCCAAGGAGTGGATAAAAAATACATGTAGTGTTTTTATATAGTAGAGTAGTACTCAACTATAAAGAAAGATAAACTTGAGGCCTTTAAGTAAAATAAATGAGACTTGTATGTGTAAACTTTGTATTATCTCACTAGTATAAGAAACCAAAAGAGTAAATAAGATCTAAAAGGTACAATAGGTATTGTGAAAGAGAAAGAAACTGCTCAAAAGGAAAGACCAACTGGTTTGGGGGAAAGGCAAAGAAATAGAGAAAAATATATGTATATACACAAAAAATAGATAAGATAATTGTACTACTAATTTCTATAAGTTCTTTGAGATTAACAGAGCTTACATTGTTCCATCAGTTTTGCACAGCTATATCTGGTAATCTGAGTAGCTACTTCAAAAATAACAAATATATGCAACATAATAACAATAATAAATTTTGTACTACCTTGTTTTAGAAATTCTGTATCATTTTTATTTTTTTTTCTTTGAAAATAAAAGAAGATAATACTTGAATGGTTAGGTTTTTGTGTTAACCTCAGTGTGCTAATTGAATGCTTAACAACTGATAATTTTTTTTCAGAAGTATTTATGAGAGTATTTCCAGAAGAGATTAGCATTAGAACCCTATTAGGGGGAGTGAAAAAAAATCTCTCCTCACTCCTGTAAGCAGGCAGGCAGTTTACAGTTCTTTGAGACCCTGCTGAACTGGAACATAAAGACAAAAAAGAAAAAAAGAAGAATTCACTCTTTCTTCTTGTATTGGAAATTTTATCTCCTGCCTTGGACATTAAAGCCCAGATTCTTCACTTTGGTACTTACACCATCTCCCATCCAGGATTTGTACCTTCAACACTGCAGTGAATGGTACACCACTGTTCAGCTCTTCGGATCTTAGGTCATTATACTATTAGCTTTCCAATGTTCAAATGGTAGAGCATAGGACAGGGATGGTGACTCTGTGGCCCACATGCTACAATGGGCACGCAGAAAACTACTCTATTGACATATGGCCCAAGGAGCCCAGAGTCAGCACCAGATCTCAGCACGTGCTGGGGGAGTCGTGGCACTTGGCAATGAGTGAGTGGACTTTGGGTTGGGCTTACATACTCACAGTTTCTAAAAGGTTCACTGTCACTGACAGGACTTCTTCATAGCCATGTGGGCCAATTTCAGTGATACATTTCTTCTTATAGATCTCTGTGTATGCATTTCTGGTTTTCTGAAGAATCCTAAGTACTACAAATATTATTATATCATAAAGTTTTACAGCATTTTAGAAGAAAATGTATAGGGCCTCTTTGTTACTGGTAAATACTTTTATCATCTCAAGAATATGTTACAACTTGTTTAGTGACAATAGAAATCTTCCTGATTAAACTAAGTTCACTAAAGTCAAATATTGACAACTTAATCATAAACTTTGACAGGTGGAATAATATATCTTTTACAATATCTAACTAGACAAAATGTTCCACTAACATAAAAATTTCAAACTTAATTTTGTTATGTGATGGTGGGATGTTTTCGTTTCTAACCAGTAAAATCTTGAACATGCCCAAGAAAACCAAATGAAAAATTTAAAGTTTCTATGACAGGATAATCATTTAATCCACTGGACAAAGAAACCATTCATTAAAAAATATCAGCAGCTGAAAGAAAACCATTGCTAGAGATGAAAGACCACATTTGTTGAGAAAACATTATGGAGAAGCAGAGAAAAGGAGGAGAATCTGATTAGATTTCCAACAAGAATACGAATGGACTTAAATACTATGCAAATGAATAAACAGATAGTGATTGGGAAATATTCTCAGTAAACATAGAAAAATATGTACATTTTTAATGACTTAAGTTAGTGTCCATAAAAAAAGATTTATTAAAATGAAACATTAATTGGTAAGGGAAGTGGCAGATTGAATGCAGAGAGAATTACTGAATCTTAGGACTCTAATTTTCTAATTTAAACCAAAAAGGTTAAAATTAAATGCAAATATGTTAAAAGTGAAAAGTGGCAAATTTGAAAATGATAAAGCTCACTGAAGCTATAAATCAAGATAATGAAAAATTCCCGAGGAATCTTCAAAGGAAACAGACGAATGTTGAATTTTCAGTATAGACAAAAATGAGTTAATTCTTACTTAGAAAAGTGAACAATTTTAAGCACAGAATAAAAAGTACAAATTAAATTATCTATAAACAAAAAATAGGTAGACTGAAGTAAGTTTTGAAAAAAATACATGATAGTTGAATACTTCAACTATTGAACATTGGTCAAGATTTCTATCGCTATTCAAAGTTTTGTTTAAGAATGAGATTTTGGGAGCTGAGGAAATGGCTCAGTAGAATAAGTGCTTCCCTGGCAAGTACAAAGGCCCGAATTTAATACCTGGTTCTTCAAAAATAAATAAATAAATAAATAAAATAAGAATGAGATTTTGGAATGATAATTAAAAATTTATTTAGTTCAAATAACTATTTTTCAAACTTGTAATCAAATCCCCAGGGAGACTGCAAAAACTTACTATAGGCACTCAAAGTTGATGTGTAACATCCATATTTTTGCAGAACAAAATGTTTCAGTCTAGGGAGAATAATAACAGCAATCATTTACTGATTTATTGTGAGCATATATTTATTATAAATATAATTTTAGTTATGAATAATATTGTATGAACCATTCATTACCTGCCATTCTGTCTTAAATTGTGGAAAATTTTACAATTTTCACTATTTTCTAAAACATATTTTCCTATCAGACATTTGTATTTTTGACACATAACAATACATTTCAGAAAATTTGATGTCAGGGGATGCAAAAATACAAAAGAGAAATCCAACAGTTAAGCTTTTGGGAGAATCCAATTATGAAAGAGAAAATAACACACAATGAAAAGAATAATTGTAGGGTATATTTCACAAAAAACACATAAATATCTACATCATCAATTATTTGTTTTACTACCATGTTTATTTTACAGATTGTAATACAGATGCAGAATAATATTTAATCAAGGTCATTTAGTAAGAAGACGAGAAGGAATTTAAGCCCAATAATCTGGGCCAGCCAAATAGCTCAGCAGGTTAAGGTGCCTGCAAGTATGCACAGGAGCTGGTTGTTTAATCTCTGGGCCTGCCATGTGGCATGCTGAGACAGAAGTTGAGACTGGGCATGCTGGTGCACACTTGTAATCCCAGCTCTTGGGAGGCTGTACACAGGTGGATCACTACCAGTCTGATCTAGTAATGAGACCCTGAACACCCTGTAGACTCTTCCCTAAAAAAAAAAAAAAAAAGAAAAAATCAATAACCTGAATCATGTGTTTGCATTATGTATAGATAGCCCCCAAAGGGAAACAATGCTTGCATTTAATTGATGAGTTAGGATATATGCACAAGTCTGCCATGTACCACATGATCAAAGTACTAAATACACTCATCAAGTCCCAAATTTCCTGGTGTTCTTTATTTTATTATTATTATTTATTATATTTTTTTTTCACTACTGGGGATTTAAATTTTCCTGTGCTTTCCAGGAAAAGTATTTATTCTACTGAGCAATCTCCCCAGACCTTTTGTTTTTTTAATGTACTTGGTTGTTACAGGCTCTCACTATGTAGCTTGGACTCACAGTGATCCTTCTGTTTTTAGCCTCCCTAGAGCTGGGATTACAGGCATCCACCATAGCGCCTAGACCTCGGCCCTGGGGGTGAGGCTTCCATGGCATATGTCGCTGCAGATCAAGCCACAGTCTCTGTGCCTGCCCAAGCTTGCCTAAGAATGTGCTTTAGTTCGCTAAGCTATCTCACCAGGCCTTCCTGGTTCTTTTGTTTGTTGTTTCTTTGCTCAAGAACACTTACAATGAGATCTAACCTTTACATATACGTAAAATACCCTACTGTTAAGTATAGCTAATGTTTTATACCCCAGTCTCTAAATGCTTTCACTTGGCACAAGAGAGTACAAATTTATGAATTCCACTGAAAATAATTCACCATTTACTCTTCCTGCAGCCCCAACTAGCTAGTATTCAATTATTTGTTTTATACACTATGGTCTAAATGTGTCTCCCAGTATTGAAATATGGAAATCTGAAACACAGTTTCCACAGTAGTTGGAGATGATATGGTCAGTAGGTAAGGCTTTCCCTTTGATAATGGATTAGCACATTTATAAAGCTTAGCAGATAGAGGTTGTCTCCTATGCTCTTCTTCCTACTGCTATGTGTGAAAGCAGCATCCGTTCTCCTGTCTGGGGCAAGCAATGCAAAGTGCCATCTTGCAAGCAGAGAGCATCTTTAACTGTGTGTTAATGCCTTCATATTGTAATTAGACCCGCAGAACAGTGAGAAATAAAGTGGCTATTTGTGAAGTACCCATTCCGTGGCATTCCATTATGGAGGCACAAATAGTCTGAGATATTATGGAAAGGAAATCATATAATGTTTGTTTTTCTAATATGTAACTAATATATATTATTAGTTTCTCACTGTTAGAGAAACATATATTATATGCATTGGAGGAGGACAGCCTTATTTTAGTGCAGCTAAAGTAGAGCTTTCCATCAATGGGTGGCTTACTCTACAGCAGGTCAGCAAGGCAAGGTGCATGGCAGAGGAGGAGAAGCCTAGCACAGAGTAGGCAGGATGTAGCAGCAGCAAATCTCCCTTGACATTCCATCTGGGGTGAAACCCTACCGGTTAGTGCCACCATATTCACAGTGAGATTTTGGTCTTCAGAAAATCCATTCATCCACACACCGAACAATGCGAATTATCAGTGTGCTGCTTCAGTTCTCTCCCACCTGAGACCTAGCACCACAAACTCATTGTCTGTCAGCCTTTCAAAAATGTTTCATGCTCACGAGGCTTTGAGAGGACACCTAGATGTCAGCCATAAAACTTTGCCATCCTCACAGACAAAAGAATGAGAGATGAAAATACACTGAGATTTTGATGTGCATTTCCTCTATAATCAGTGTTACTATTTATTCTTTTATACAACTGGTAACCATTTCTATGCCTTTGTTTGGAAAAAAATAAATTTGTGACTAGCTTTATTGTTTCCTACTGAGTTATAGATTTACTGCAAACTATCAATGATTTAAAAGTTAAAGGCTTACTAAGGTGCAATTATTTCTTACACTTACATTTTCTTATTTTTGAATATGAAGTTTGTATAACTTTACAATCACAAAATGATACAGACATCTTATAAGTTAAAAACTATTGCACATTTCACTGAAAATAGTTGAAAGAATTATTAACGATACATGTTGGAAATAGAACACTAAATTAAAAGCAAATAGTAATAGATAAAAAGCTTAAGTTTTCCCCTGCCCTCAAGCCCTCTGAGCGAGTGGGAATTTTTCCCAACTCTCTCGGCACCCCGGTTTAGTGAGTGTGTGGTGAGTCTGAGGGAGAGCCTTTGGCTTCTCCCCATGCATGCCGTGATATCCGGAGCCCAGGCCCCCAAGCCCACATAGCAAGAAACTGGCCTGAGATCCTGGTACTATCTGCCTGGCAACTCCGTGGAGCCCCTGCCCCCAAGCCTGCCTAGAGAGTGAGAAATTTCCTGACTCTCCTGGCACCCCAGTTAGGTGAGTGTGTGGTGAGTCTGTGGGAGAGCCTTTGGTTTCTCTGGGTGCACACCACACCATCCAGAGCCCCTGACCCAAAGCGAGTGACTGGCCTGAGACACCCCAGACAAGCTTGCTCAGCGACTCCCCAGAGCTCCAGCCCCCAAGCCTGCCATGGGACAGAGAACTTTTGTGACTCTCCCTGCACCCGATCCACCCTCACCTGGCCTGGTGAATGTGAGGGAGAGCTCCTGTGCTCTACAGTGCTTCCTGGACCAGGGACCTAACAGAGGGGAACCACAGGCTCACAGTTGTACCAGAAGAGTGGCAGCCAAAAGGAACTGAACACAACAGCCAGATCCAAGCCAGGCATAACTGGATAATTTCAAACTTAATAGACTGGCACCCGAATCTCATTATGTGCTAAGGTCATTACTGCGCCAAAACTCTACACCAAAGATCAGAGGTCAGCATTATACAAAATGACAAAGACAAGGAGAAAAAGGCAATCCCAGGCCTCGAGTCCACAGGACACAAGCTCAGCTGAAATGAATGAATTAACAAAGGCAGAAACAAAGAAACAACAGCAGAAAGTTATAGAAGAACTCAGACCAGAATTAATGCGTGAAATAAAAAAATAAATATTTGAATACATAGCATCTGGAGTAATGAATCAAATTCAGAAACATATGGGAGAAACCCAATTCCCACCCAGAACAAGTGCAGAGAACACTATTCCAGCTGAAATGTATGAATTAACAGTGCAAAGGAACAACAACAGAAAGGTAAGGAGGAACACAGCAGAAATAATTTCTGAATAAAAAAGAATTCTTTGAAATTATAACATCTGAAGTACAGAATCAATTCCAGAAATATAGAGAAGAAACCCAATTTGGAAGAAACTCTCAGTAAAAGAATTAATAGCTACCTCTCAAGAAGACATTGGTAAAAAAAAAAAAAAAAAATAGAGGAGATGAGAAATATGATGGATTCCTGGATTGAACAGTACAGAAAAGAAATGGAATGCATGAAGCAGAGTCAAAAAGATATAGAAGAGTTAAATTCTCAATCATGAGTGTACAAAACGGTTTGAGTGAAAGTGAAAACAGAGTTTCAGATGTTGAAGACGCTGGTGAATCTAGTGAAAAGGTGAAAAAGGATCTCCTAAAAACAATAAGAAATGCAGGAAAAAATATCCATCACCCACAAGATGATGGCAAAATGAACAATGCAAGATAAATTGGCATCAATGAGAATGAAGGAGTCAGCACAAACGATATAAAAGGAATATAGGCAGAAGTAACAGCAGAAAACTTCCCAAATATGAGGAAACAAACCAACATTCAGGTAACCGAAGCATACAGAACACCAAATAACTTCAACCCAAGTAAAAACACACCGAAACATGTAATGGTCAAGAACACAGAAATCTAACAAGAATAATATACTGAAAGCTGCTAGAGAGAAGAAGCAGATCACATTCAATGAAAAAACGCATCAGAATTACAGCTGATTTCTCTACACAAACCATAAAAGCAAGGAGAGCATAGAGAAGATTTCTTCAACTCCTTAATGAAAACAAATTCCAGCCCAGACTATTATAACCTGCAAAACTTTCTTTCAAGTTTGATGGAGAAGTGAAATACTTCCACAACAAAGAACAACTAAAGAATTTCATGATGACAAAGCCATCCCTATACAGGCTACTGAAAGATGTTCTAAAGAGAGACCACAATGATCAGAACTCCACAAATGAGAATGGAAGGCACCCACAAAACAGGACAGACAATTAAACACAGGATACAAAGGAATAAACAACACCAGGTAAATATCATGACAAACATAAGTCAACACATTTCAATTATAACAATCAATGTAAATGGACTCAATTCACCAATTAAGAAAAATAGACTAGCACAGTGGATTAGGAAACAAAATCCAACAATATGCTGTATACAAGAAATACATTTTACTCAAAAAGACATTCATAGGCTCAGACTCAAAAGATGGAAAATCATACTCCATGCCCCAGCACCTCAGAAAAAAGCAGGAGTAGCAATTCTCTTCTCCGACAATCTCAACTTCAAACTAAGAATGATCAAGGACACAAAGAAGGCAAATATATACTGCTTAGGCGAAAAATGCAAGAGCAAGAGGTAACACTCATAAATATCTATGCACCAAACACAGGAGCACCAAGCTATGTAAGACAAATCTTAATGGACTTGAAAAAAACTAATATCCAAGACCACAATCTTAAATAGACCACATACTAGGCCATAGGTCATGTCTAAGTGTATGGAAGAAAAAAGAAATTATCCCATGCATGTGATCTGACTATAGTGCAATGAAACTGGAAATAAATGACAAAAGAAACCAGAAAAATCCCACTAAATTCATGCAAATTAAACCACATCCTATTCAGCAATCAATGAGTCACAGATGAAATTAAACAAACAATTCAAAAATAGCTACAAGTCAATAAAAATTCAACCATACATTCCCAGAATTTATGGGATGCCATGAAAGCAGTTCTTAGAGGGAAAATCATAGCTATGAACTCACACATTAGGAAACCAGAACTGGAATAAATAAACACTCTAATGTTTCAACTCTGACATCTAGAAAAAGAGCAAACCATGCCCAGAGTGCAAAGACGGGAAGAAATCATAAAGATTAGAGCAGAAATTAATTCATCTGAGATGAAGAAAACAGTTTAAAGAATCCACAAATCAAAAAGTTGGTTCTTTGAAAGACTAAATAAAGTTGATAAGCCTCTAGCCAACTTCATCAAAAAGAGGAAAGAAAAAAATTCAAATGGAAGCAATAAGGTAGGAAAAGGATAAAAATCACCACAGACCCAGTGTAAATTCAAAAGATTATCAATAGCTACTTTGAGAATCTTTAGGCTCACAGAATAGAAGACACAGAAGAAATGGACCAATTCCTCAAAAGGTACAAATTACCAAAAGTGAATTAAGAAAACAGAACAACTCTCAATAAGCCAATAACAGCCAACAAAATACAAAACATAATAAAAAGCCTGCTGACAAAGAAAAGTCCAGGTCCTGATGGATTCACAGCTGAGTTCTACAAGAAATTTATAGAAGATATATTCCTTACACTCTGAAAACTCTTCAATGAATTGAAAGGGAAGCAGTCCTCCTGAAATCATTTCTGGAGGCAAGTATTATACTTATTCCAAAACCAGAGAAAGACACAAGTAAAAAATAGAGATACCAATCTCACTCATGAACATAGATGGAAAAATCATCAATAGAGTCCTAGTAAATAGAATACAGCAAATCATAAAGAAGATTATACACCATGACCTGGTAGGATTCATCCCAGGGATGCAAGGATGGTTCATTATTCAAAACTCTATAAATGTAGTACACTATATTAATAGACTGAAATCTAAAAACCACATGATCATCTCAATTGATTCAGCAAAAGCTTTTGACAAAGTCCAACACTCATTCATATTCAAACACTACAGAAAAATGGAATAGATAGACATAATTTGATAAAAGCCATCTATGACAATCCAACAGTTAATATAATTCCAAACTGGAAAAGTGGAAATCTTTTACTCTCAGATCTGGTACAAGACATGAATGTCCTCTATCACTCCTCCTATTCAACATAGTTTTGTAATCATTAGCAACAGCCTTTAGAAAAGAGGGGAAATAAAAGGAACAAAAATAGGTAAAGAAGAATTTAAATTATCACTATTTTCAGATGACATAGTACTATACTTGGAAGACCCAAAAAAATACACCAAGAAGACACTAGAATTGACACACAAATTCTGGAGAATAGCAGGATACAAAGTCAATACTCAAAAGTCAAGAGCATTCCTCGACACAGAAAACAAACATACTGATAGAGAAACTATAGAAACAATACCTTTCACAATTGCATCAGAGACAATGAAATACCTTAAAATTCACTTAACCAAGGAAGTCAAAGATATTTTCATGGAAAATTACAATACCATATGAAAAGAGATTATAGAGGATTTCAGAAAATGGGAAGATATTCCATTCTCCTGAATAGGAAGAACCAAGATCGTGAAATGGCCATACTCCCAAAATTGCTGTGTAAATTTAATGCAATCCCTATCAAATTGCCACCAACATACGTCCCAGACCTAGAGAAATTGTTCCTAAAATTTATTTGGAAGCAGAAAAGACATACAATAGCAAATGCGGTCCTGGCCAACAAAGACAAGGCAGGAGGCATCACAATTACTGATTTGCAATTATACTACCAAGTCACTGCGATAAAATCAACATGGTATTGGCAATAAAATAGAGCTGAGAATCAATGAAATAGATTAGAAGATGCAGAGGCCTCTACAACTACACTCAGCCACCTGATCTTTGACAAAGGGGCCAAATAAGCTTACTGGAAGAAAAATAGCCTCTTTAACAAATGATGCTGGAAAACCTGGCTTTCTACATGCCAAAAAATAAATCTTGACCCAGCTCTATCACCATGCACTAAGCTAAAGTCAAAATGGATTAAAGATCTAAACATTAATACAGAAACAGTCTCCTGGAAGAGAAAGTAAGAGGAATTCTTGAAGACATAGGGGTAGAAAAAGAGTTCATTATCAAGCATTTATTTGCATGGAAAACACTTGAAAGAATCTACAAGTAGGATCAACCCTTCTTGAGGAGTTTCTGCACATCAAACGATATTGTCAACAAAGTGAAAATACAACCCACAAATTTGGAAAGAATCCTAACTCATAAGCACTCAGAGAAAGGTCTGCTTTTTAGAGTATATAAAGAATTAAGATGTATTAGGGCCCTCAGATTTAAAGACCCATTTCAGAAATGAGCATTAGATGAATACTTCTCAAAGGATGAAATTAAAGAAGCGAATAAATATATGAAAAAATGCTCCACATCGCTAGTCATCCATGAAATGCAAACAAAAACAGCACTGAGATACCATCTCACTCAAGAAAGAATGGCTATCACAAGGAAATCATCCAACAACAAATGTTGGAGAGGATGTGGGGAAAAGGGAACACTTCTCCACTACTGGTGGGAATATGGACTGGTGCAACCATTGTGGATATCAGTGTAGAGATGCCTCAAAAAAGTAGGACTGGAAATCCCATTCAAGCCGGCTATCCTCTTACTGGAAATTTTCCCAGAGAAACTGAAAGCATCATATCATACTGATATATGTGTACCTATGTTTATAGCAGCACAATTTGTGATAGCAAAATCTTGGAAACAACCAAGATGCCCATCACATGAGGAATGGTTGGAAAAGATGTGATATTTCTATATAATGGAATATTACTCAGCTATAAAGAATGATAAACTTGAACATTTATATTGCAGTGAATGCCACTTGAACATATACTCATAAGTGAAATAAACCAGACACATGTGCAAATATCGTATAGTCTCCCTAGTATAAGAAGTCAAAAGCAGAAATACAAATAGAAATGTATAACAGCTAAAAAGAATTTAGTCAGATAGTGCAAACTGAATGGCATATATTGCACTGTAATAATCATCTTCCCTTCTGGATGGTTAACAACCTAAGTTCACACATCAAAAAATGGAGAAATAGAAGAGCCACAAGGGCAGCCAACATTTTGGCGCTAGCCTTTGGAGGTCAGTAAAGACCTTCAAAGACTAACCTACCCTGGAACTCAGCTGTGCCCCAAATTTTCTGATCAAGAAGATTATGGAGCCACAGAAAAAAGGTGATCAATGATCTATAGCATGCCTGGGGTGAGTCACATGGAGAGAAAACTTTCTCTCCGGATCTCACAAAGAGCAAATTGGTTAAGCAATGCCCGTGGCTCATCCACATGGCTGACCCAGACAAAAGATCTACAGAGTGAGGTACAGCATTACAAGACAAACCCTGAGGGGAGTTCACTGACCTCATCTGGTACAACAGCTTCATTTTTTGTTATATAGATCTTGCTTTATCTCAGTCTTAACCATCCAGCTGAAAAGTATAAAAATGAGGTATATAAAAAAAGGACATAATAATAAGTTGAGTTTTAAATGGCTATACTCAACAACTTCTTCAGATAACTCACTATTATTGTGGACTGCTGGACTGTGTTTGATTATGTCACTGATTTCAGGCACCTAAATTGGTTTAATGACAATGGAGTGCCCATTTTTGACAGATCTAGACAAAAATGGGGATACAAAGGAAGAACCATGATATGTTTGTATAAACAGTACAATTAGGATAAATATGTGGTACTTCTTCATGATTATATGAGAAGCAAGATTAGTACTAATAGAAGTTGGACAAGATATTATATCAAATTCTAGTACTATGGACAACCACTAGGAAGATAACAAGGTAAAAGTATTAATTTTTGAAACTGTACTATAATTCAGCTTTAGAAAAAAGATAGGTAAACAGCTACATTCACTTAATTCATTGATTAGAGATATCTGCTCTTATAGTGTTTGTAAGTAGAATACCATGTATGTATCTTGTACAACAACAAACCACTATGAAAAACATATGCAATGTTTTAATTATTGAATTTGACCTACTAATTTGATTTGAAAACAAAAGTATGCAATACTAGTCAAATAATTAAACATTAATGCTTGCTTTCTATAAAAAAGCTCATTAGCAAAGAAAATTATGAGACACAATACAACTGGTATGTACAATAATAAGACTATACAACAAAATCAGGTAATATTCACATATGCTAATTTTATAAGATTAAAATAATACAGAATTTAACTGCTAGACAGCCATAAATGGAGTCTGGTTAAAGTAATAAAAAATGTCTGTGTTTCTCTGGCAAAAGATAGAGCTACTAATTAATTTAAGACTTTATCAGTTATAATTATATGAAAATTATAAGTGAATATATAAGGAGTGAGTGAAATAAAAAACTGAATAAATCAAATGGAAAAAATTAGGATGAACTAAAACCAAAATCCCCCATAGCCTGATATGATGACTCACACCTATGACCTCAGCACATTGGAACACTCAGGCATAAAATTTACAAGACTGAGACAGTCTAGACTGGATAAGAATTTAGTTAGAATTTTTCTCAAAATTAAAAATGAGCAACTGGGGTATGTAGCTTAATTCTCAATACTAAAAATAACAACAATCAAAACCTCTAATGTACTCACAAAATCTGGATCCAAATATAATTACAACATAAAAGAGGCAATGTTGACTTGTTCTACTTGAATTAAATGGGTCAAGCAACATTACAGCTGAAGAACTATAAAGCCAATTTTTTAAAAAGTGTATCCTACTTTTAAAGATGTAGAACAGTTCCCCAGTAATAATGGAATCATTTTGAGTATATAAAATGGAAAAAAAATTATTAACTTATCAGTTTAAGTAGAACTATATTGCAAAAATGTGAGTAAAAACTAAGGATAATATATTAATATATTAATAATATTAATATATTAATTATAATATATTAATATATCATAATATATTATATTATATTATATAGTAATAGTAACATTCATTTCATCTGACTATATGAGCATTGGAATTTATACCTCAATGTGCATACATTATAAAAATAAAAAGCAAGTATATTACTAACTGAGATATGAGGACAAATTCTGTGTGTGTGTGTGTCTGAAAAATCACCTTATTAATCACATAAAAAAGGAATCTAGGCTATTTGAAATCTATAGCAAACACATTGATATAATACAAATATATAAACTCTAAGTTCCCCAATTAGAGAAATACAGGGACATCATTTACAGTTGTATTCCTACTGTATCAGAAATCAAGACAGATCACATACATCTAAATGCTAGGACAGGTGAAATTTTCTAATGGTAATTTAGTTTAATTAGAAATAAACAACAAAATAATCACTCTGTGCACACGGAGATTTTAAAACTACCTGTAGCTATTCCTGTGTCTTAAAGAGGATTCAAATTATTTAATGTGAAATGATAACATGACAGTGCCAATCTTTGTAAACTTCAGCTGAACAAGAAGGAAATACAGGGCTGTGGAAGAGAATGGGTGAGATCTTTGTCGCCTGCGGGCAAGCAAGCTGAGCATCTACCCAGGCACCTAATGAACTTCACAAATGACAAGGAAACCAAGTAAGAGAACATAGTGCTTATTTGTAGTACACTAAAATAGAAAGGAATTCTGAAGAAGGTAGGATGAAGATTGCCCATGACTCATCTTCATTAAGCTCAGAAGCCCAGTGCAGAGTGAGAACACATCCAGCTGGAGGAAGGCGAGAAAATCCAGATCTTAGACTTTCAGAGCTAGAACCAGTCCATGGCTACCTGGAGGACAGAGTCAACCCCCTACTGACATTACCTACAGATGCTCCTGAGCAGTTTTCCTTCAGACAAATAGTTGCCTCCACTACCTTGAGCATCAGTGTGGAGAGCAAGACCACACTTGCTTGGGAGCAGAACTAAAAAATAACAAAGGACTTTCCTTTAGAGCTCAGTGCCAGGCCTGATGCAATGGTGAGACCCTGTACCTACTAGGAACAAAGTCATCTTAAGTAAGTCCATGCTCATGGATATGCTGTGATGACCATAGCCTCAGAAAGAGAACCGGGTACCAATGGGGCAGAGTCCCCTTTGTGCCCACATTAGGAAAAGCCTTGAACCTGTCCTTTCTATTGCGGGTGTCAGGTATGCTGTCTTAACAGTGGGAAAACTGACCAACACATATTTTTTTGTGTGAGAGATATAATATTTAGATGGTAGCTATATGTAGAAACAGAAATAACATGTCTATAATTATTTCTGTTGTCTCTCCTGTAGCACTCATCATAGCCTTTAAAAGTTTTAATCATAAACTTACTCACATGTTTGTTTTATTTTACTGTCTCATTCTATCAGTGAAAGACAAATAGAATAAGAAATAGGACCAGGTCTATTTAATTGGTCATTTATCTTTAGCCTTAACAGCGCTGCTCTGGTCATTACATAGTCACTGAGTGAAGACATATGTGTATTCAAATTCTTAGGCACATTATATATATATAATATATATATATATATATATATATATATATATATATATATATATATATATATATATTGCATTTAGGACAGGGTCTGTAGGGTCTAAAGGGTCACACTACATAGATTGGCCTTGTACTGATCTGCCTGTTTTCAGCCTCCCAAGAGCTGGGATTACAGGTGCACGCCAGCATGCCCAATCTCCATTGCCATCTCAGGGTGCCCCAGGGATGGAGCCAGCATGGCATGGAGGGGATTGAACCCTGGCTGCTTTGCTTTCCCTAACCATGCAGTTTAATCTTCTGAGCTATCTGGCTGGCCCACATTTTATATTTTTATTGTCATGGTAAACTTAACTATCTAAAATTTCTCTTTAAACATCTGACATTAATGTAGCTATTTTTAATTTGATTTTGTTTAGTCGTGTTTATTTTAGAGACAGGGTCTTGCTATGCACATCAGGCTGGTCTTAAACTCACAATAGAGCCCAAACTGGCCTCAAATTCATGGCAATCTCCTGAGTTCTGGGATTGCAGGTGTGCATTCCCATACCTGTTTTATTTATTCTTACATGTGTACTTTATTTTTATATGTATACTTTTATATGATTTAAGTATTCTGAAGTGTTTTCTCTACTGAACTTTGATGAAATTTTATCCTATGTTTACCTCTAATATAGCTTTTTATTTGAAATATTTGTATATTAATACATTTTACTCTGGTTGTGTAAGAGGACCTGCTAAATTATCACAAATAGCTTTTTTTTTTAAGTTTAACTGAATAATTCATTGTCTTAGCCAGTTTTCTTACCACTGACATGCAGTACCTCATACCCACAATTGAAGAGAGGAGAGGTCGATTGTGACTCACAATCTCGGATGCCTCCATCCACATGTGGCCAGCCAGGTCTAACAGCACGGTGGGCAGGTCTGGCTGGCATGTAGAAACGCTGCTCCACCACGGTAGTCAGGAAGCAAGGAGAGAAGGGGGGAGCTGGGGAAGGAGATACACCTGCCCCCCAGGAGCTGTCTTTTCTGATCAAGTCCCAACTCATAACTCCTAACATTGAGCTTTTATGAACTCCTCAGTGGAGCAGCCACTGACATGTACAGCATCTGTGAGCCCTCAAATTCCTAAAAGCCAAAAGCCTCACTCTGAACACATGAGATTTTGGGGCTCTTGATCTAAACCAGTTACATTTTCTTTCCTTCATATGCTATGCTGATCTGATGAAATGCAAATTTATCCATTGATTCCTTTTTATTTTTTACTGTTCTAGATTTTCTCTTGCGTGCACTGCGCTATTTTAATGATTCTGTAAAGTAAATTTTGTTCATTTCTTAAGAAAAGAATATGGGCTTTTAAAAACGTTTTTCCAAGTGGAATTTCAAGGTAGCATTAAAAATTTTAAAAGTCCCACATCTATTAAGACCGGGTTTCAAGTCAGCTGCAGTGGTACAACTCTGTTACTTGAGCATTCAGGAGGCTGCACCAAGAGGACCACCATGAGTTAAAGCCTAGCTGTACCAGCTTAAGCAACAGTGGGCATTCTTTCTCTTGCAAAATAAGAAAAGTAGAGGTACAGGTATGGTTATAGAAGGAGAGTAAAAGTGAAGAGTATGTATTCTTCTGTATCAAAGCCCTGAACAAATTGGAGAGTTTACTTAAGTAAGGAAAATACCAAATTTACAGAGTAAGACATAATGTCTGGTACAGGGAAGAACATTTTTAATGTCATTAATTAACTCAATTATTTATAGAATATTTGATCTTGTTGCAACATAAGACTTTTACATAAATAGAATCTCTCTCCATTTATGTACTAATGTACCTTGGTAAAAGTTAATGTGAAATAGCAATATATTTGAAATATGAGCACTATAGCCTATGCATCTTAAATGTTTCCAGTTAAATTCTCTCTAATTGGTAATAGCTTATAAATACAGGTAACCAAAAACATATTTGGCTTCTGTTGTGAATCATTTCTGTCTCCCAATGCATCAATTGTTGTGCCTTCAATGATTCAGTGTTTTTCTTTTGCTTGGTCTTGTGAATAAATGAATTAATCAGAAAGACTTCTACTTCTGTTATAATATTACTTCAGTGAAGGATTTTCAAAGGCAAAAATATCAAATACAAAAGGAAACAAGAAGATTAAAGGTCAATTATGATGCTGAGGAAGGCTATATTACTTTGGAAGGATGTGAAAATATAGTACATACATTTATAATCAATCTCATTTCTGTTTTCCTCCATTTATTCTATTTGTCTATAAAATAAACCTTTTAAGTGAAAATCATACTCAGAGCTCATGTAAGTTAAATATGCAAGTAGAGTGAATTAAGTATTTGAGAAAAACAGTGAGACATTTTTGAGTAAATACCATATTTCAAGGGGCAATATTCTGCATCATCCTATATTTGTGTCCCCAAATGAAGGTGATTTATTTTCTGTATCTCTGAATCACAACATCTTGCATATGCCTCTGGGCATAGTAGATGCATACAAGAAAAATGTAGTAGTTACAGATGTTGGTACGAATCTCTCTTTTCCCTTCAACGAGTTCTAAGGTATGTCATGCTTGTCTGTCTCACAACTCACTGTGATGAAGAGAACTTGAAAGTTTTTAATGCTTATCATCACTGGTGTTATCTATTAAAGCCATTATCCATGATTATCTATGAGGACATGTCAGTATCTTTCCCCAAGGTTTTTTATGAACTACTTTGACTCCAGCTGGATACACTCACAGAAGCCATTTATTTGAAGGTTAGACCCATTTCTTTTGTTTGAAAAAGAAAATAGAATATCCAGAATTTCAAATTCAAGGAGACATTCTTCAAATAATCACCTATAACTCTAAGGTGGGTTATGCTGATTACAGTGGTCTTGAAGTACAAAAGCAGAGAGACCTTTCATGGGATGCCTGGGTGCACTTTTGCACTAGGAATTGCAGCTGTGAACTACATCTTTCCATGCTCTGAGGAGGTTCATGTAAAATTTTACCATACACAAGTTTAAAAGCCATTATTTATGATATTATGAAAGTAAATCAATCATTTATAGTCAGATTTTCAGGTTATTTGAATTTTTATGTAAAGGAATTCACTTCCTAGAGTTGAAAACAGGCTATATTTGTTTAGGAAACTCCTGTTTTATGTCGTTTTTTAAAGAAGTAAGCATTAATAATACGAACTTTTACACTAAGCAATTTAGTGAAAAATTATATCATCCCCTACTCGTATGTAAAAATGAGTTAATGTGAAATAGTGTAACGTTTCTAAGTGATAAAGAATAAACAACTCAAAATTTTGGGTCCAGTGAGATAGTTCAGCAGTCTAAAAGCCTGCTTAGGCAAGCTTAGGCAGGCGCAGGGGACCAGGGTTCAATCCCTGGCACAGTGTGCTGTGCCATACCCCACCCTCAGGGCCGAATGAGCAGGCAAAAACAAACAAACATTCAAAGTTTTCAGTAGTATTTTAATGCAATTATATAGGTGTTAGTGCATTGTCTATATTTGCCATTAAAGATGAAATGGTATTCTTTCTAGTGGGTACAAATATGATCAAATCTGTCATCTACATTGGACTCCCCCAAGAGGTGCACAAGTACAGAGGTGGGTGAGGCGAAGGGTGACTGGGGAAGAAATGACTGAACTCTTTTGTACGCAGGAGTGAAGCTGACAAAAGGAAATCTATTCATTTGTATGGACGATGTGTACTGATGAAAGGTGTGGGAGGAGAAGGTGCCATTCTGTGAGCAAGGGAGAATCTTGGAGCATTTGATTAGAATGCTTACTTCTCCCCATATTTTCTTAAATGAGTTGCCAAAGCATTTCGTCACCTATTAGGATGAAGAGGATCATGCAAATACCTTGGCACAGGAAGGATTTATTGACCGGGCTGTCTACAGTGCTCACAGTGATGAACACACACCCTGCTTCCTTCTCCACGCACAGCACCTTACAGTGTTTCAGCTGTGCTTAGCAGCAGAATACCAGATGGCACAAAGACAGCAATTGATTGCTGCTCACGAACAATGTCACCTACCAGAACAGACTACAGGCAAATTGACAATGACAGTGCTATGTGCATAGGCCTGAATAAAGAGGCCCTTTAAGCAGATTTATGGATGTGATTCAAAAAGGTCTACTGTTTAGTTTAGAAACTTTTAACTAAGGATAAAGCTGCAAAGTTAATGTTGTGACTATGCAGGTTTTGCTGCAATCTTAATACATTGTTCTCTCATGAAGAGGTCAAGAAAAGTAATATAAAATTTTTGTTGTTTAATGCCATGCTGAATCCAAAGTTTTCCAAATTCTGTTTTGAAAATGCATCTTCAAAAAACTTCCAGTTATGATCAGTTAACACTATAAACTTGGTCCAGAGAGAAAGGCAGTATAAAAACTGCCTGAAAAATTCTGGAATTCACAAGCTGTCAGCTTGAGTTATCTGTTGACAAAGAATGTCTTTCCTGAATAAGTTCTGTTTTTATGGAAGGCATTTATTATCACATTTGGCATCATTTTATGAAGCATATCTTCGATTGCTTGCTCCCAAATCATGTCTGAATGCTGTTTCCGATGGCCCAGAATGAGTGCCAGTCTTTTTAAACCGCACGTGCCACATTATTCATCTTAGCTTTGATAAACAAGTCCTATTTGTTGTTTAAAAATTTATACTGAGAAACATCTTGATTGTTGTAGCTTATTTTTGACTTTTTTTTGAAGAGATTCTGGTACAATAATAAAATTTCTATTTCAACAAATATAGTTGATTGTTGCTTTATGTAGTACAAGAATTGCCCATAAGCATTGTTTCTGATACAGAATACGTTTACTTAGGTGCAAATGTAACATTTCCTTGGATAGAGAATCGATGCATTCATGCAAACTGCTACTTAAGGTGCCTCGCTTGCTATGTGAAGAGCTATCCTTAGAAGGCCTGGGGATATTATTGGAAAAGACAGGTCCATGGACCGCATTCCTTTTGGATTTTATGTCTTTTCTAACAATATAATTCTATCATGTCCAACTAACCTCATTCACCCCTGGTGCACACACTGTTGTTGGTGGCAGTACACAAGAGTGGACTTTGGTTTGTTTATTAAATATAACTTGGCCTCTTCTATCATGGTGCATTTATTTCCATTTAAATATTCCGTAAATGTGAGGTGAAGACATATGATCAGGAACCATTTTTCCACTTCTAAGAGTCTCTTCCTGTTAAGAGTTTTCAAAATTTAGGACCTTGTCATATAGTTTGGGTCTTAAACGTCTACCTTAACACTGTGTTGAAGGCTTGGTCCTTTGGGATTTGACTAGACTTTAGAGGCACTGACTTTGTGAATGGATCCATCCATCCATTTGTGGTTTCATAGCTTACTAGCTTGGAGGGAAGAACTGTGCTACAAAAGTACACGGGCCACTGTGAGAGAAGCTCCACCATTGTCTTCCTGCTGCAGTGAGACGCACCCTCCTCTGTTAGTGCTGCTGTGAGGCACTGCCTGGCCACAGGACTCCACGCAGCTGAGGCAGGTGACCGTAGACTAACCACGCTGAAGCTGTAGGCCAAAGTAAGTCCTGCTTCAGCTTAACTGGATTATCTCAGGTGTTTTGTCACAGTGCTAGAAAGTGGATGATCATGCACTGGGAGAAGGTAAAGCTTTCAACACTGTGGGGGAGACATTGGCCATTCATCTTCCTGTCTTTGCTGGCCTTTGCACTGGCAGTCGCTCTTGAGTTGATGTCTGTTGGCCAGGTCCTGATTCTTTCTTATTTTAGACCTCCCGGCTGGCACTCACTGGTTGTAGTTCTGCTGCTTCTTCCAGTCTTACATCATAAAGTTAGTGCATTTTCTTTGTCTGTTAGTCCTACACAGGGAACCCTGTAGGCCACACGTCTTGGTATTGCCACATGGTCAAGGAGAGAAGGAGGCCCCTTTGCAGTGGTTGTGCACTTCAGTCGAGCTCTGAGGTCCCTGTGGCAGGTTCTCCCTCTCTTGGCCCATACAAGGCAAGCTATAATTTCTGCCATTCTGTGTTCAGTGTGTACTTAGAGGTCTTTCTTCAGTTTCAGTTTAATCCTCTCCCCTCCTTGCATTTATCTTCACCTCCAACCCCAAGAAGGGCCTTGTGTCTATTATCAAAGACTTCTTCAATGTCTCAAGAAGCTTCAAGTCTGTATATTTCTACTCTTGTCACTGAATGAACATATTTTTCCTAAGTCACATTAAGTTTTTGCTCCTCCGTCTCCCCGAGGTTATCTTGATAAAGTTATCATTTATATGCTGAACCCTCTGAAAAACTATGCTCAGGTCTTTAAATTTTGTCTTGACATTTACAAAAGTAGCTTCTGAACTATACCAGGGGCCAGTCTGATAGTTCAGAGAACTAAAGCGTGTGCTTAGGCAGACAGAACGCAGTGGTCGGGGTTCAATCCTGTGCTGGCCCTGACCCTGGGGATGCACTGAGACAATGATTGAGACAGGGCATGGTGGCACACGCCTGTAATCCCAGTGCTTGGGAGGCTGAAAAAGGGAGAATCACTTTGAGCCAGATCTACGTAGTGAGACACAGTAGACCCTGTGGATCCTAGCCTAAGTACAGAAAAGCAAAAACCATAGGGAAGATAACCATTGTGCTTAGTGTATTTCTATAGATTACAAATGTTCAACTTGAAACTCAAGAGTAAAAATAACAAATGCATATTTGTGGTGTGTTTAATTTTCCTTTGATATATATTTGAGCCCAGTGTAATACAATGAAATTATTAGGAGTAAAATGCTATCAGTTTAATTTGAAAATTATTGGCACAGTTTCTTCCTACCTCAGTAAAGCATTGCTTATGTGGAAGAGACATGCTAGACTTTGCCTGGTTGTCTGTCCCGGTCTGACTAGATGTAATTTGGGAGCTAGCTGTTGTTTGCATGTGTAAACACTAGAGGGCACTATGTCTTACCCAAGAGCAGTGGTTTTCAAGGTAATTGTAGATCAAAATCCCCGAAAGACGTATTAAAGCAGATTGATGTGCTCTTTCTTTACACTGTCAGATTCAGTACGCAGGTCAGGGGGAGTCCAAGAATTTATGTTTCCTTGACAAACAGCTTTGCCTTGTCCCAGCCAGCTTTATTTGGGCAGCTGTGCGTCATCGTGGAGCTATGAGTTATAACAGCTCCTGATTCAAGAGTGACGCAAGCAGCCTAGTCTTAAATAATGGAAAACTCCGTGCAGTGTGCTTCTCTGACTTCCTAAGACATTTCCAAAGTGACTTGGTGTCTACATTCTCGTGGAAAAATTTTTTCTTGCCTAGATCCTGAGTCAAATACTTTTTCTACAAATTCTAGACTTTCAATGTTCTATAGGACATTCAACCTGACATACTGCTACAGAAATTTTTACACTGTATCTAAAAAGATTTTTCATATATTTCAAGTTCACAGTTCAGAAAGAAGATTTAGAAACTGTTTGCCAGTCCATCCTTGTTTTCTTCCCTACATGTTTTCTGAATATCCTGCCCTCCCCATTCACGTGTGTGTGTTTCTGTCAGCGGGAGTGCACTTTGCTGAAAGGCCATAGCCTCAGGTTCTAATGTCTAGGATTTATACTGGAATTGGTAATGGGTCTGTGGAACAGGTGGAAATCTTTTCAAGGAACATTTCTGGGACTGGACTTCAGACTTTGGTCATAAAGGTCTTTCCTGTGAGTAACAATTTAATTTCCTGCATCTGTTGTGTTATTCAGAAGGTTTGTGTGGGTTCTGTAAATAAAAATTGAAGTGTTTGTGTTGGCAGTTTTGAACACAGTTGTGAAAAATTGAGAACCACAGGTGAGAGTCACTTCTGTTATAATTCACGTACATACTACAGAGCATTGTTGACCTAGGCCCTTGCCAGACAGCAACAAGCAGTGTGACCTACAGAGCTCTTCATCTCAGCTTCAGAAAGTGCAGGCTTTTGTGGAGATATGCCCCTCAGACCTCACTGTGCACCCTCTGTAACCCTGGGGGTCCTCATTGTCTCTGCCAGCAAAGCGTATGGTACAGATTCGCACCTCTCCCCATGAGCTCCACAAGTCTCAGCCCTACTGTTCCCTTCTGGCCCATTTGTCAAACCAGATTAGCTCCCAGCAATGTCTTCCTGGAGTGAGGTCCTGTGTCTTCCCATATCGTTTCTCTGCCTTTTTGTTATAAATTTGTGTCCCATTAAATTACGTCCCTTCCCTTTTTTCCTTCAAGAATATTATTCTCTTCACACAGATCAACTTTCATACATTAAAAGTTTTCATCTAAATGTGTGTCTTAAAAAAACTTACATGTATGATTTTTTTCTTATTCTGTTCTATCTCTCCTACAGCTAACTCAGCATTTCTTGAGAAAGTATAGTTCAGGATGAGGTCTTTAGGTGTGGAAAGCCTATCATTTTGATTCATTGTTGTAATTCTGGATAAAAATCAATTAACACATAACAATTAACTTAAAAATAAAAAAAGCATTTATCAAGCAATGCTCCAGGTCAGAATAATATCATGTGAAAATAAGACCTTCTTAGCGGTTAGAAAAATATGATGCACCCAAAACAAAAATTTCCTTAGATGTGAAGTTATGTGATAATTTTAGCACCAATATTATGACTGTAGTTTGTATATTAAAGCTATTTCTATACTTTCATGAAATGGGTTAACAGCAGCAGAAGAAGTGTATTCTCAGGAGCTCACTTTGAATTTTCATACTCAGAAAAAATTAGAATATGCTTGTGAGATTGGGAAGAAATATGAAAAGCTTTGGAGTTTCTGACAATATGTTTAGAAGCTACTGAATATTTCAGATTTTCTTTTACATGAGCAATATCTACAAATATTTGCAGTATGAAACTTAAAACAGATAAGTTTATGATATTTCTATATTGATAATTTCTTTAAACTTCAGTAATACATTTAGAGGTTAAGCTTAATGTAAAAATGACTATATTTTATCAAATCAGAAAATAATTCAGTCAGAAATCAGCAATGCTTTACATTTTGAAAACTTTTTTTTTTCTTAAAGAGAAAAAGAAACAGTGAGCACACAAACATTTGGAATAGTTTTACAGCTAGTATCTCTTAGTTCCATGAAGAGAATGCTTTGTAGTAACACTGGTTAGACAAGATGTCACACCTATATTTTGTAATATCATCAACTAATACCAGTATTTTGTACTATGATTCACTAATATGAAGACAATATGCAATGTATTAACTATTGTAACTGTCCTCTGATCCTGTTTTGAAACTATTGTAACAATTAATGTTTCAACCATTGTAAACCTCCTACATTTTGAAAACTTAATTTCACATCTGCAGTAATAAAAGTCAGCTACATTTTCCTGTCTATATCTAAGTTTAGTTTGTTGTGATGTCACATGTCTAGAAGCTTCAGAGAACTCCACTCCACTCAGGAGATAGGAAATGTGAAAAACAGAGGACCATTGTGCGTTACAAAGAGTGACATCTTATAGAATTGTGGAAAACATCCCAGAAACACTCAGGAATTGTAGAACCTCTCTTTGAAGCACTTAACAGAGACTGGGGAAATAGCTCTGCAGTCTAAGTACCTGACTGGCAAGCACAAAGTCCCAAGTTCAATACCCAATACTGTATCCCATGCCAGCCCTGGAATCTCGGGCACACTACAATGGCCACTGAGACCAGACAGGATAGCACACAAATGTAGGTTCAGTGCTTGAGAAGGCAAGACAGAGGATTACTAAGCATCCAAGTTGCATAGCAAGACCCTGAATCAAATAAATAATTAATTCATTAAAGAATAAAAAATTGTCAGTTGTGAAGTGTTTTATTATATTTTAGTCATTAAACACAAACCTCAACATAAGAAAAAGGTCAGAGTGAAAATAGAATAAATGGAAATAGAGAAAAATACAGTGAACAATAACTGCTTCACTCTATCTCTAATTTATTCCATCATAATTATTTAGCCATTTTATTTTTTCTTAAATAGAAAGGTACACTTAATTTGATGTATAAATTGAAGGCTTGAAATCATAGCCCCTATCATTTTATTGATTAAAATGGTATTACTATCTTTTTCTTGATAGAAAAGGTACAATTTATGACTCCAAAGAAAAATTACATTATGGTGGAATTTGTAAATTTCACTGTCAATATTGTCATGTTTGTGTCAATGAAAGATTCTGATTACATAAGATCTCTTATAATCAAGACAGAAAGATTATATGTCTATATTTCAACAAATTTATACCTAGAGAAAAATTAATCTCATATGTACCTAGCTAAGATGTGTTCATAATTCAGTAAAAAAGTACAAAAGGCAAGTGATATATAATTTGGCATGTTGTTCATCAGTGTTAGTCTGTAGACTAAAGTTTAATAACTGCCAATAAAAGTAGTGCATATGAAGATGAGAATTCCTTACTCTGAATATAGAAACATATAGAAAAGGGAAGTTAAAATATCCAGAAATGCTCGCACACTATGTGTGTAGGAAGAACTCTCAGTGAAACGTTAGAATGTTGTGTGTGTGTGGATGGGGGCAACTAGACACACGTGGCAGCAGAGATATGAATAAAGTAGAATCTGGATTGTGGTAGGATCTACATAATTTTCACCATAGTAAATTAGAGAAAGCTCAATATTTGTATTTAGACATGAGATTCATGTATTCCAGTATTAAGGATTTAAATATTTCAGTATTAAACCACCAGGAAATGTATTGCTATGGTCTATGCTTCTGCTAGCTATTTGTATTCATATTATGTCAAGTGATTTATCTGCCCTCCTTGGAAATCATCGCTCAACATTCCAAGTCACTAGCTCCCTGTTTATATTATCTTAAAGTCCTTTACAACTCAAGTTTGATTAGTCTTGTGTCTTTGAATGAAAGCCTTTTGTTCTGAATGGCCCATGTTATCTGTTATTCTGTAATCTGTTTTTCAAGGAGAATTGATATAGCTCCACAATTCATAAATCTTGATATCAACATTTATTTTTCACTTGAAACAATATTTTCTCCATATAAGAAAATGAAGTTTTTCTCCTGATAGCCTAGTGAGCTCTGCAGTTGAAAATTAAAATTGGATTGAAATTTGGAAACCATGTATTGCAAATACCTTTAAGCTCATAGCTTTTAATAAATTCTCAATTGATCTGTTTCACCAAAATTTTTGTCCTCTACTAATTTTCCTGAGTACAATAGCCACTACATTTCATAAATGTATTTACTAGGAAGTACATACTGCTGTACCAAAACAGCAAAACTGAACATTATTAAAAGAAGAATCTTCCCCATCAAAAAGTCTTTCACAACAGAAGGCTCTGTCATTCTCTGAATGTACAAGTGGTGCGTGGTCATGAACACCTCATTAAAAGCATCTGTGAAAAATTTCTAGATTCATGCCATGATTCCTACATATTGGGTAATTTATCATAGTGCCATCTGCTTATAAAACATAGTTGCCAGCATGGATGGATTATCCAGAAAATAAATTATTTTGTGTCTTTTCTGTAAATGCTTTTGATGAAATGTGCATGAAAATTGTTTATACATCATTAAATTTTAAAAGCAAAGTAGTGTTATAAAGATGGAATAACCATTGAAGGTAAACATAATATCAGGCAAAGCAATAATCCCTGTCCAAGTGATAACCAATCGTCGGTTGTTTTGGTCAGTTCATGATCTAGAAATGTCTGAGAAATATAACCATGGTCGATTCTTAGGCTAACAGAGTATTTAGTAAGATTTTTCTTCTGTCTTTAATAACACACTGGTAAACATAGGTATTACCATGCATATATCTCCAATATATAATGTGTACATGTTTATTTCATTCTATATAATTTTTCCTTTTCAATTTAGAAGTAGTCATATTTTCTTTTAGCAGTGGTGATGAGCTATAGTTTAAAAAATAAAAAATAAAACCCAAGAAAAGCAACCACTTTTTTCTGTGGCACAAATGTTTAAAAATCAGCCTCAAGCTGAAGTTCATGGAGGATCTGACTGCAAAGTGTTTTGAAACTGCCTAGTCCGACTCCCTTGCTGTATGGATCAAAAATCATTCATCAGAGTGGTTTATTGTTTATTCTGACACAACTAAGTCAGTTTTTCAAAGGTCTTCAGGAACTAGAACCACCAGTTTGTGGAAATGTGCAGTAATGTAGCATACTTACTGTGTTTTTATTTTATAATCATATTTGTAGTAAATAATAATTTCATTTCTTTTGGGGAATTAACATATCTCAATAAATTCGTGATCTTGTTTCCCTCCCCACTCTAGTACATCCCACCATGTCTTGATCCCCTTCCCATTTGAAGACGATCTGTCTCTCTACTTCCTATTATTTCCTTTATTTTACTCTTTATATATTGCATTTCTGACATAAGAGAAATGATGCAGTATTTAATCCTGTATATCTGATTTGTTTCATTTAGGATTAGGGTCTCAAGATGTATCCAGTTTCCTACAAATGACACAAGTTTATTTTTCTGTAAAGTGGAATAGTACTCCATTATGCATAAATACCCGCATTTCCATTTTCAACTTGTCTTTTGCTTTTAAAATTATGCTCCTATAAACATGGGTGCACAATTTTCCCTGTAACATGAGGCTTTTTGAGAAAAACACCTAGATGGGGAATAGTTGGGTCAATGAAGTGTCTATTTTCAGATTTTTGAGGAATTGCCATTCTGATTTCCATTGGTCATTGCGCTAGTCATTGTTATGCATCAATAACATAGAAGCATGTCTTTTACCAGCATTTTTGTTGTTGTTTAATATGATGATTATAGCCATTCTGTCTGGAGTAAGATGAAATCTCAGTATCATTTTAATTTATATTTTTTTAATGCCCAAAGATACTATATTGTTTCATGTGTGCTCTGGATCTTTGTACTTTTTCTGACATGTGTCTAATCATTTTACTTGATCATCTGTGAGAACCTTTTAAGTTGAGTCAGTACTATTTTCTGCATTGTAATTCTCAGTGAGACAAATATATATATTTTCTCAAAGTTCTAAGCCAATGTTTTCTAGACCTCTGAGAAGAATTTCTTCTAATCTTTTGGGATCAATCTTTGATAACCACATTACGTGAAATAGAATTTAATTTTCTAGTGTTTTTCACTGTGATAACCAGCTTGTAGATATTTAGTAATGTGCCTTTTCTTGATTAAATATAAATGGTGACATCTACCCCACTGTTATATGTTCCGACCTAATTTCAAAGTTGCTTTCAAGATTTCATCATTTACTAAAATCTAGAATGTATGTGTTTTGATTGCAACATTAATTTTAATTGAGACCAAATCAGTATATTGAGTATATGTCATATCTCAGTGAGTGTGAAATATCTGGCTGAAAGTGCTGTATTTTAAATGACCCTTTCCTATTAGCATATACACCACCTTCCACTATAGGCCCTCCTCAATAGTGTTCAAACTTTAGATTTATATCAAGGCTGAATATAGGAGAATCAGAGTTGAAAGCTATGTAGTGAGACCCTGCATACACAGAAAAAATGCACATTTACTTTTATATAACTTCCACATAATATACTTCACTAAATGTGAACTTGGAGATTTTGTGATGTCTTGGAATTTAAAAAGAAAATTTTATGTATTTGGTTGTTGCAGGGTGTCACTACGCAGCTCAGCCTCATGGTGGGCCTCCTGCTTTCAGCCTCCCAATGCTGTGATTCCAGGTGTGAGGTACCATGCCTGGACTCTGGCTGGCTCTGCCTGCCCTGGGCACAAGGCTGGCACTGCCTTTAGTGTGGGGGAATCTAACCCTGGTCCATGTGCTTGCCTTTAGTCCACTGAGTTATCTTACCCGCTTCTGTCTTGGCTTTTATAAGAAATAATTCCAATTTAAAAAGCTCTCACAAGAGAATGTTTAATATAATAAATTCATAGATCAACAATTTTTAAAATCTACTGAAAGATAGTTTTCTAACCACACTATGAGACGAGTAAGTGTAAATCTTTTTTGAATATACCCTATAACACTTTAAATATTAATTGTTTTTTAATATGGGAAGTCTTGATAGTCACAATAAAATATATATATCCCTTTCATATAGGTAAGGCTTCCCTTTATAGTAAGAACATTTATATTGTCTCAAATTTCATGCTATTTCCAAAATTCTACTGGACATGTAGGGCATTTTCTACTTTCTTCTGCATAAATAATATCTGATACAGTTTGATTTTCCCTACACAGTTCAGACTTGTAGTGATCCTCCTGTCTCAGCCTACTCAGCCCTGGTCTTATAGGCATGTGCCTCCATGACTGGTTTTGGGGCCCACACTCTGTGCCCAGGGTTCTGGGTCCCACACAGCATATAGTACTAGGGATTGAACTCTGGTCTCTGCACTTGCCAAGGAGGTGCTTAGACTGTTGAGCTATCTCCCCAGTCCCAGATACAGTTTAATGTTCAGCTAGACTCACAACAGCTGCAGTTCTCAGTCTAGGTACTGGAGTTCCCAAGTCCTTGGATCACAAAAATAGTCTGGGGAAGCAGGACAAATGCTTTGATCTGACAAAAAGTAAAGCCTTTAAAGGACTATCAACTTGGAGAAAGCATTGGGCCTTGGGTTTTGCATAAAGATTACCAGAAGTTTGATTTAAAATAGCACAAAACAGAACTATATTATCTCAAAGTGTGGATGCATGTGGTGTTTAAACTGCAGCTAGATGGACAGTTTTCTTAAGGTTCTGCAAAACTACAGAGTGATTTGGGGCTATGTTCTCATCGGAGGCTTGACCAAGGAAGATTATCTACAGTTTCTGAAGAGTTCATTCCTTCCTAAGGAAGGGCTGAGCATCCCAGGCTCTGCCTGACTAGGCATCTGAGGTCTCCCTTGGCTCCCGGAAACCCCCAGTGCCTGCGTGGCTGCCTTCCTGGCCACCTTCGCTCTCCCTGCACTTGCATCTTCATCGTCACACAGCAAGGAGATACTGTGGTGCTTGTCTGCACCCAAGCTGAGTCTTGCTAGCAACGGAAGTATAGGAGTGAAGATCCATTATATTCATTTGCCAAATTCGACTGATGAAAGGCAAGCATCTGCTCCTCTTCCTGATCAGTGGAGAATATTACCGAAAGGTGTGGTTTTGAGGAGACCCAAATCAAGGCCAATAGTTGTCTGACCCCGAAGACTGCCACATTCAGCAAAGGCAGATTGGGTCAATACTCAATGAAATCCCCAAGAGCAAAATTGTCCCCAGGTCTTATCGTGACTCACAAATGATAGCACTATGAATTAAAATGACTCTTTCTTGTCCTCAGAATTAAAATCTCAGTGTGATGAAAAATTTATAGCTGGCTGTCTCTCTTGGCTGTTTGGCTTCTGCTGTTCACAACTTAGCTGGCCCTTGTTCCAGCCTCTTCCCAGCTTCCCTGTAACCCCCCCCCCACTGCACCTTCCTGTCAGACTGTGCAACTCACATGCCTTCATGTGCCCCTGGAACTCAGAGGCAGAGATGCAAAGAGTAAGAAACAGGCCCACAATACACTTCAGGGGAAAAAAAAAAATCATGCAAGGCAAGCAGCTCAGCTACAAAGAGGAAATGGACTGAAGAACAAAATAAGATGATGAAACAGGTCATGCGGAGAAGAGCCTCTGATTCTTATGTTCTACTTGATGTATCTGGGATTTAAAAAAATATTGCAGACATGGCCCGAAGCATGACACTGTAGGTGGAAGATTATTATCCTAAGGACTGCATAATGTAATGGAACAAATGTGAAACAGGTTGCTGGCTGTTCTTCATTTTTTGGGAAAAATGCAAGAGGTGATTCCAGATGGGTAGAATATAGAAATTTTAGGGGAGGCCAAGAAGTGCAAATATAAACTAAAGCAATCATCCACATGAGTGACCAGAAACCAAGATTCAGCCCTTAGATATTGTCTCTGTTACTCTTCTCTCCTTGCTGGGACAAAAATATTTGACAACAAATTTTTATTTCAAGTTTATCTTTCTTTCTTTTTAAAAAATTAATTTTATTGAGAAACAAATAGCAATGAGACAGTTTCAAAACTGATTAGTAGGACAGTCTCTATAACTCATATATTGCATATTGTTGTCTTTGTAGTAGTTATTCATAGTACAAGATGCAGACATGATATCCTGTCCAAACACTATTAGTACAAATCTTTCTTCTCATTGAATTAAGAGAATGTCAGTGTATATCTATCTTAACTATTTTGTATATATTCATTTATATCCCCCTTTTTTGGTTTAGTTTTGTCAGAGATGGTTATTCCCTTGTCATTTAAATATTCCAGGTGCATGAATTCAGCAAAATAGCCCAGGATAGCCCACTAGTCCATAATAGTGGATTATTCATAGGACTGGCAATGTCAGAAATTGTTGACTTGAGTCTTTCACAGCTCAGCATATTAATATGCCTTCACTTTTAAGCCTCATTTTTATACGTTTCTGCTGGATGGTTAAGACCAAGGCAAAGCAAGACCTATATAACAAGAAATGTAACTTTGCATCTGACAAGGTCAGTCAAATCTCCTCAGGATTTACCCTGAAACTCTGTACCACAGTTTTGACATCGTTTGTCAGTTTGACAACCAAACTTAATAAGGAAAGGTTTACTTAGCTCACCTCTGTGGAGATTTCAATCCATACTCAGCTGACTCCAAGGCAGAGTGGCACATGGCAGAGGACAGCAGTTCATAGTGGAAGAGAGAAGTGAAAGAAACAGGAGGAACAAATGGGAGGAGCAGCAGCAACAATGACTGTGGGGAACAAGTCTGTCTCCCTCGGGTTGCATGCAGGCTGTCTGCCCCAGGGTGGGCGCAACACTCATACCCATAATCCAAGCAGTACTTAAACCCATAATCGCAGCATTGGACATGAATTCATCACAAATTCTAAAACTCTACCTCATGACTGCATGAGGCTTTGTGGGTACAACTTAAAACAAATCATGGCAGATGTAAAGAACAGGGTCAGAGAGACAGCAAAACAGTAAGGGCTTTGGAGTGCTATTCTGAGAAAACATTTAAGGAGTTTATGTTGGAGCATGACCTTTGCTGCTCCATGAACTAGCCGCATGTGGTAGGAGTGATAGAATGTGACAGACAGATGCTATATTTCTGACAGTATCAAGGAATCCTGAGTTTTCTTTGCATTATTCATGCTACTTGTATTACTCATTCATTCAGTTGATGTAGCAATGAATAAAAAGCACAAAATACTTGTTCTCTTAGAGATTATATCTAGCTTGGAAAATCAGAATCTGATACAACCTATATGTACATTTTACAGTAAGTTGATCAGAACCACAGAGAACCACTCACAGAGCGAGGAACACAATAAATGTTGAATTATTGTTAGATACTCTTCACTGAGAAACTGACATTTATTCTCAATGGCACTGAAAGTACCAGCTAGAGAAAGTTGTGAAGTGGAATCATGTCTGTGTTCTCTAAGAAACAGTGAGGGGCAACTGTGGCTAGGAATCACTGATCAGGAGATAGGCATTGGTTAGTCAGTAGAGAGAGATAATGGGGTGCTTTGCTTTGAGGGACCTCTTAACTTAATGAAAGAAGAGACATTGGTGACTTTAGATAGGTAACAGAATGCCTAGAAGTTACTTTAAAACAGTGGCATTCCTAAACCCATGCTCTAATTTCCTTTTATGTGACTCTGTCCCTATTCTTTCAGCTCCAAGTAATACTAATCCTACAGGAAGAGACACTTCACCGATCAGAAGTGCAGGTGGTCGATAAACCTATGAACAAATTCTCAAGATTCCTGGCCATTAAAAATGTGAAACAAAACAATACTGAGATTTTATCTCACTCCAGAAAGAATACCTACCGTCAAGAAATCATCCAATATCAAATGCTGTTGAAGACACAGCATAAAATGAACTCTGGCACAATACAAACTGGTGTAACCATTCCGGAAATCTTTGAACACTGTTCACAACTGTAACTTACACATTCACCTTCTAAGCATCTTCCTAAAAGAGATAAATGAATATTATTAGGGCAATCCATGCATACACATGCTTATACTGACATAATCTATAATAGTCAAATTTTAGAAGAGGCCTGTATCCCATGAACAGATTGACAGTGAAGGAAACTGGCTTCTCCATGTGCATGCAGTAGAGCACTGCTGTGCCCTAAGATAAGATCGAGTCATTTGCAGGTGAAGGGAGGCTCTTTGAGACCACGATGCTGATGGAGATAAGTCAGACAAGTATGCTTATGGGTCACTTTATCTTACAAGAGAAATGCAAATTGTAAATGAAGTGCAAAACAGATTGCAGGAAGGAAGGAAATAGATCTTTTTGAAATGGGAAAGGGATCAAATGATGGGGGAAGAGCTTATTGGGGAGAAAAACAAAGCAATGAAAAAATAATTCAGGTCGGTTATTTGCATGCCTTGACTTCCTGCAAGATATGTAAGCATTATGCACTTCAAAGATGTTCTACTAAAAATACAAATACAGAGACATGTGAAAGTCCCTTTAGCCTCTCATTTGTCTTTAAATCCAGCAGCAGATATCCTCTTGTGTTTTTTTACATGGCCTAAAAAATAATGTACAGAATTGATGAAATACTTCCTTCGAGTCACTTTGATGCATTTGCTAACTTTATTTAAGTTTTCATGTTGATATTTTAATACTGCGGGAAGATTTTTAAAATCTCTAAGTCTGCGGACTTCTCCTGAGATATCTGAAACCCAATGACACAACCTGCGTTGTGTCAAGTTCTGAGCGGAGACTGATGCGGACGACAAGCCGTATCCCGATCTCACGGATTTTCAGAATATTTCGTTCTTTGTTACATGGGGGGTTAGGTATCTCTGTACATCTGATTCCGATTTCTGTAATCACTCCTTTCCTCTTCATCTACCCTTTCCTTCATTCCTATAGGTGTAAACACTTACCTTCCTGCTGGGTAAAAGCAATTGGGACATGTTTTCCTATTTGACAGAGGTAACAAAGAAGAAACCGTTCGAGGTGTTAATCTCCCTTACACCTTCATCTCAGTCTGAGACTTTGTACAAAAGAAGAATGCTTGGTGCATACATTTAGGGATTTCTGTATTGGGCTCTGTCAGGCACATAGAATTTAGTCCATAATAAGCCCATTTAACTCTTATATTTACAAAGGTAGCCATATAAAACACAATCATTTTTTTTCATCACAAAGTCTAAAACTCTACCTCATGACTGCGTGAGGCTTTGTGGGTACAACTTAAAACAAATCATGGCAGATATAAAGAACAGGGTCAGAGAGACAGCAAAACAGTAAGGGCTTTGGAGTACTATTCTGAGAAAACATTTAAGGCATGTCGAGAGTCTTGCAAAATACTTATAAGATTTTTTCAAACCTCAGATATTCTTCATACGTTAAATTAAAACATTGGAGGGGCCGGCCAGATAGCTCAGTGGGCTAAAGCTTCTGCTTAGGCAGATACAGGGAACGCGGTCTAGATCCCCAGGGTGTTATGCTGGTCCTCCCCCTGGGGCATGCTGAGACAGTGACTGTGATGGTACTTCCATGTAATCCCAGCTCTTGGAAAAACAGGAGAATTACTATGAGTCTGATCCGTAGTGAGACCCTATAGACCCTGTACTAAATACATAGAAAATAAATAAATAAATAAATAAATAAGATATTGGGGATTCCAGGGACATAGTTCAGCAGCACATTGACAGACTGGTAAGCACAAAGTCATGAGTTTGATTCCTGGTACAATAATAATAATAATAATAATAATGATAATTAATAATAATAAATTAGACATTGGCCTCAAGAATATAAGACATGAGAACTATGAAGATGAAAGAACTATGAGAAATCATGGTTTTCCATTTTTCATATTTGTGCTGGAATATTTACTGTAAACGTAGTTCACATAGGTATACTCTGCCACTGCTAGGTGACAACATTTCAAACACTCAAGAGCAGACTTATCCCTTTTGCTTAAGATAGAAAATTTCACATAAAAAGAATAAAATTTTCCTCTGAAATGAAAATAAAGTTGTCATATGTCATTCTCATTTTAACTGAGAAGAATTTGTATACAGAGCTTTTATCCATGATTTTAATTCTATAGTTGATTTTGACCAATGCAAATATAAAACCAATCAAGAGAGAGAAGTCTCAAAAAGAGAGAGAGACCTCTTTTATTGCCAAAAGATATTTCAGATATCTTTTAAAGAATGTGATTGTCAAAATGATAGGGCTGGAGTATGACTGGAGCAACACCCCGTTTTGAGAAATGCGGGGGAGTGAGGTGCAGTTCCCCTTCACAAAGCCCTGGAGGAGGCACACGCACATTCCTGCCAATGCCACTGGTGCGTTAGCTCTGAGAAGGGGTTCAGCATGTGAATGCTCCAAGAGTTGGAAAAATAGTGAAAAGTTTAGACCAGCTGTTGATGAATAAGTCTCAGAAGAAATATCATAAGGGCCTCAGGGTTCCACATTCATGACCCATCATTGAAACATTGATTTTAAATACTCATTTAAATGTTCAGTCCCTTTGTAGACAAAGATATCCCTGGAAACTGACCCTAAATTCAACAATTCCCATAGCTTTTGCCTTGTTTGCTTTATTTGTAAACCAAATTCACAGGTCAGTGTGTCTCTCTGGTCTCTTGAAATGCTTGATGGTCTCTTACTCTGTATAACAGGATAACGGAGGCCTGTTTGTTGGGAGGCACCTCTCCAGGACAGTACCTATCTACTAGTCTTTGTGCATTTGAACACTTCCATCATAAAGATGGAAATATAAATTTATTCCTACAATTGAGCAAATAATCCGGCAAATTTTCGTTGCATTTTTCCAGATAGACATAGTTTAATATTTTTTCTTCGAACTGTCCAACTTTTTTTTTTTTGTGCTTGCCAGGAGCTATATCCCTGGCAAAATCTTTTACTTTTTGGTTCCCTCATAATTTAGGAATATGTAACACTTGCAAAAATGCAAACTGTTTAGTAAACTACCTTTAAAGACAATCTGTCTTAGAAAACCTCACAAACTTCAAACAAAAGCAAATTGAATTTTAAATACCTTATCAAAATTTAAATTTATTTTCGCACTATATATCTGCAATTTTATTTTAGTACATTACCATAGGAAACAAGTGTTAAAAGAAACTTCGCTGAAGAGTTTTCAGTGTGGAGTTTTACACCATGCATTCATGGTGATGGTGCTAAGGCAGAGGCAGAAGTAGCAGCTCTCTAGCCTCGGGCTCTAGCCTTGTTGCATCTTCACTACAAATATAACAAACACAGCCTTATTGTTTTGTGCATATAGTTACATAGGACTTAGTTGCATTAAATAAGAGTGCCTGAGGTATCTCAGCCGAAAATCCGGCAGGCCCGCATTTCAAAATCAAGTGTGGGAACCCACCCTTTCTCCAAGTATGAATGAAACATTTATGTCACTGTCAGAGTAAAACAGGCTGGGGCTCAGGCCAGCCTTCTCAATGCTAATAATTGCAACTGGCAAAGCGCCCAATTATCACAATTCCAGTATGTGAGTTTCACTAATACACAAGCAAGGACATTTGCTGAGGCAAAGAACAGATAAAAACTATTCTGCTTATATAATCAGTTTTGGGAAAGAAATAAAAATAGTTTATGTCCACTCTCATGGCCTATATAAGTTGCCTAAATATTGTGCGGCAAAAAGAATGATTGATGTCTATTAAACATGAAATTATTTTAATGGATTATAATCCAATAATTATTGTCAGCTTGCATATAAATCATACCAATGAGAAATGGAATGCATTGCTGTCAGGAAAAGTGGCAGATTAAGGCAGGGATCTAAAAAAGAGAAGGACAATCGAGTCACGGGTAATTAATTAAAGGTAGTTAATTAAAACTGTTAAGTCTTGCTTTAGTAGAGAATTTTGATATAGTTTTGTTCAGTCACTATTCTCGTTAATTTCAACAATTTATTCCTATTTTGAAGGTTGGAGAAAAATAATAGAATACATTATTGGCAATATTTATAAAAATGCATTTTGGGGTCACATAATGATGCATTGCATCAAAATCAAAGAAGTGTTCAAAGCTTTGCCAAATGGGAATTGATTTTACCTCACTTCACCAAATAGGGACACAAATTGCTCAGAGTCAATGAGGAGAAAAGTATACAGTACAAATGTGTGAGTAGGGTACCTCACTATTTGCTCAATATTTATAAGAAAGAGAGCTTCAAAAATATGTTGTTGATGCTGACAAATCATGTTCCTTTTTAAATAAATACATAATTTATAAAAATGGTTAAATTAGCTCAAAGATTACTTTATATTTTCTCACTTTATGTTCTAAGTATTACAATACTGAAACATCAATGGTTATTTCTAGCTGAGACTGGCAGATGTCCTCGAATTAAGATGTCAGATATCTGAGTTATTCATTCTGAATAAAAACACTAAACCAAATGTTGCTACAAACCATAAAAGGAATTGTCATATCAACTAAGATAAAATCAGTAATGATCCATATGTTAAAAAGTCATAATTGTGAAGGCTGAGTCATTACTTTTGAATCTGAGTTTTCTATGTTCATGAATGCATCTTTGACATATTAACCATTTTTCCTTTTCTGGATCTGTCGAATATGATATAAAAACAACTATTTGTCATTAAATCTCAAGCATAGCTTGAATTAAAATCACTTATTCCAAATCAATATTACATATACATCTCTCCACAATCATGGTTCTGTACGCATATTGTCACAATGTTGTGTTCAAAACCTTCCTTTTCTTTGAAGACTTTAGACAGTATTCTACCTCTTGAAATATTTTCTGTTCTGAGTTTCTCTGTGTGTACATCTTATCTTTCCTACGGAACTAAAAGCTCTTTGAAGGAAGAGTCATGTTGTTCATCTTTTTATAGTGAGAGATTTTCAATGGAGGAAAAAAAATGAATGTTCTCAATTCTGCTTTTTCCATAAATGGTCTTAGAGGAGAGGTTATAAAACAGATACTCCATTTCCACGATTTATATCAGCTGAGAGCTATGGTTTGTTTAGTAGCTGTTATTATATAGCTCAGCTATTTGTAGTTATCATAAACATTTCTTTCAATAACAAATGTGTTAAAAGTATTTTCTTAGGTGAATACAGATGAATTATGATTTTCATGTGTCTTCTTCCCACTATATTATGAGAACTGAATGTAATTATTTATCATTTACTGTAGGAAAAGCTATAAAGAAACAGAAGGAAGTATATATCAACTCTTCAGCATTTACAGATCTTATCCATGATCAAATAATAAAAGCAGTTGGACTGAGAAACAGGTTATCAGGCAGGAGCTCACCATATTTTTACTGGAAGATTTCCTGAAGCTATTATATGTGTTCTGTCTCAAGGCAAGAAGAAAGAGAGACACTATAGAGTTTATTAAAAAAACACCTTTTTCATTGTCAGTGCTTCATTGTTAAAGTTTCTTAAATAAAATTTATTTTTTTTTTGTCCCATGTCCCATTGAACTTATGTGACACTTTAATACTTGCTGCCTCTTAACGTGCTATGGCTAGTCATATTTTCCCTAACTAACTAACTAACCAACTAACTAGCTAGCTAGCTCATGAACAAAGTACCTATTCTTGTCATAGTTTCCCTTTCCTTTCAGACTTCAGACATTTTTTTTCTTTTCTCCTGTTTCCCACATCGCCTATTTTAAGCTCACAGAGGTCCATATAATTGTTATAATTAATTGAAAAACTTCTCAGTGTTTGGCAACACGAAACAAGGATGAAAGGTAATGAAAATAATACTCCTGTGAATTTAATGTTGTCATTATATGAAATGATCTTCAAGTTTCAAGGAAAAAATTAAGTTAAAATGTTTAATGATAACATTAAATTGAATATTATTTTATCTTTAGTCAGAGGCAGAAACTTAGAATCAGCCAAACACAGCCTCCTAAATTCTTTTAAGCTTTGAATTATCAGCAGGGGTACATTAGAGAAAAACTCACTATGGCTCTGCTGTTGAATTAGACAATTTTACCAATGAAGCTTTTGTCATGCTTCACATTTTTCTAAATTTTAGCAATGTGGATGGACTCATACACCCCAGTGTTTCACCCAAAGGAAGCCAAAATGCCAATGTGAAGAAAACATGTTGAAGCTTCCAGTTGTAACAAAACGGGCTGACTAAAATTCAAAGATAAAATCAGATTACATTAAAATATTCTCTTACCTGACAATTGGCATGGTTTTTCGTAATCTGGACATTAAAAATGCAAGTATTTTCTGAAATAAGTGATAAATCTAAATATGAAATCAAAGGAGACATATGCGGAGTCATCTTAAAAGGGGAGTTGGTTCCAAGGTCTGTGCCACCAGATTAAATCTGCTCCAGGAACGGAGGAGAAAGTAGTTGTTAAACAGAAAACAGAAAATCACCAAAGCAAATTAACTAATTCACTCACATATTTTTACATTGCAAAGGCAGTTCTAGGGCTGGTCAAGCATGGATTAAAGCGCCTGCAAGCAGGTAGTGGCCAGGGGTTTGGTTCCAGGGCCTGCCTGCCAGCCCCACCCCCAGAAAACACTGAGAGGACAACTGAGACTGAGTGTGTTGGCATGTCCCTGTAATCCCAGCTCTTGGGAGGCTGTACACAGGAAGATCACTATGAGTCTGACCCAGTAGTGAGACCCTGAAACCCTCTAGACCCTTCCCTAAAATACAGAAAAAAAATAAAAAAAGGCTGTTCTAATTTTTGAGAATATAGCAGTAAATCTTATGCTTATGCTTTTAAAAGTGATTAGTAAACATTGAGTGATTACACAAATAAATAAAATAATATCAAATAAGCACATATTTAAACACACATCTACTATGAATGGATCATATACATTAAAATGTTCTTGTGAATGTATGTGATGAAGGGAAAGTGGGTGACAGTAACAGGTATCAGGGTGTTCAAATTTATTTTATTTTTTTATTTTCTATTTTATTTTTTTGTGGAACTGGAGATTGAACTCCAGCCTCTGCACTTGCCAGAGAAGCGCTTATTCCACTGAGCCATCTCCCCAGCCCCAGAGTGTTCAATTTTAGATCAGACGATCAAAGACATAACGAGAGCACTTGAAAGTCAATGTTCCTGTTAGTATCAGAATGGTGTGTAGGCCTGGGCAGATAGCTATCTCCAGGCTGTACAGGGCTGGGGAGATAGCTCAGCGGCATACGTACCTGCCTAGAAAGGTGTATACGGGGGAAAGTAAACTGAAGAGTGGATAAGCCACGAAGGAACAAGTATGGAATGTGCTAAGTATGTAATGCTGTGTGGCTGGAGCCTAGCAAATAAAATTGAATCAAGGGAAGCCAACTTGTGATTCTGTGACAGTACATGGTGACATTCCTCTGTGCATCTCAAGCACTTGCTGGCTTATGTATTGGTTTCCTCTTCAGACAACTCTCTCCACGTGGAGGCCAACATTGAAGCTCCATACTTACTACTCAGAAACAAGCCCTGTCTTCACAAATCTGTTTCTTTAAAATGTTTTAGTAGGGGCTGGCCTGATACCTGAGCAGACTAAAGTGCCTGCTTAGGCAGAGTGCAGTGGCCAGGATTGATCCTCCATGTGCAGTGCAAGCCCCGCATCCAGGGCATGCTGAGGCAGCAATTCAAACTAGGTGTGCTGGCACATGCCTGTAATCCCAGCACTTGGGAGGCTGAAAACAGGAGAGTCACTAAGAGTCTGATCCATGGTGAGACCCTGTAGACCCTAGACCTTTTCCTAAATACAAGCTTTTATGTCCGAAGTCAAGAATTCCATCATCAGTTTTTCAGGGCAGTGCAAATAGAAGCTGAGTCATTCTTGTAGTAGACATACTATGTGCTCATTTTTATCACATGTCATAACTATCAATTTTCAGTTAGATTTCTACAGTTATCCACTTGATCAGCATCTGCCTTATGCTTCTGGTTTTAGTCTACTTTTCCTGCAGTAGACAGCTCTCTGGCCACATGTCTCCCTCACGTGCTATCATTGTCCCTGTTCACACAGCTCCAGTTCAAGAAAAATAACAAAAGTGGTTACACAAATTTTCTAAGCTTTACTTCATCCGATGGATCTTGTAAGAGTAAATAACTTCACTAATCATATAAATGTTTCTTATCATGGTTCTTATTAAAAATTATTTATTTATATTTATTTATTTATTAGTGTATTTAGTACAGGGTCTCACCTTACAGATCGGACTAGTAGTGATCCTCTTGATTCCAGCCTCTGCAGCACTGGGATTACATGCCTAGTCTCAGTCCCTGCCTCAGTGTGGCCTGGGGTCAGGCCCAGCATAGCACGCTGGGGATCATACCCTCATCCGTGCAAGGACCTAATCAGGTACTTTAATTGGCTGAGCTATCTGGCTGGCCCCTATCTTGATTCTTAATACATTATAGTTCAATATTATCACCCATTAATATTATTGCTGATCGCAAATTTGGCTTTCTAATAGAGATAGAACATTCTGTTCTTCCCACAGAATTTTAATGTTTTCTAGCTGTCACCACGGGTTAATTCAATCCCACTACAATTTGCACCATGCATTTCCTTTTGTGAGGTGCATTTTAATGTTTAATAGTATGGTAAATATAGACCTTGTAATTTTGAGCCTCATGATTTGGTTTGTAGGTGTGTTAAGAGAGGAAAGTAATGGTTTTTAGGAAACGATGCACAGCAGGCTGTGTTTGCTCCGGAGCTTGACCTAGCTTGTCATTCACCTGCACTTAGGGACATTGCACAGTGACAGGAAGTTCTCCTATACTTCACAAAGACTAGGGCTAACAGGGATAATCGACAGTGTATTGTAACAAAATTTCCCTTAAAACTTATTTCCATTTTTCCAATTTGGGTCAGTTAGTTGGTAATGGAAAGGCAGTAGAAAGGCAATTGGAAAAAATAAATTACTGAATCTCTAGATCTTATTTTCAGATTCTTTTCATCTCCCTACATTCTTTTGTGAAGGAGCTTTATTCTTTCTACTTAAGCAATGCTTAAATGACAGTTCATGATAAGGAGTAAAACACATTTTAAAATAAATTTTCCAGTAATTAGAATGCTACCCTGCTTTCTGTACTACTTACTAACTGGGAAGAAAACAAGAAGAAATAGCTCTAGCCTCCATGTACTTAAAAATGAGATATGTTGTGCTCTATGTTCTAATTGATCAGTTATTTATTTATGAAGTTACCATAGAATTTGCAAAGGGAAATATAAATCACAGCCTACCTGAACTCCTTTAAAGAGGAATTTCCTGACAAGAAAGAATTGAA